>PVJD01019987.1:0-10485 GCA_004026545.1 Mormoops blainvillei
AAAGTGCCATTTATTAATCATTCATGCCCACATATTTTAAATAATAGACAAATTTTTAAAATCGCATCCTTAAAACATAATTGCTAATGGCAATGTGGTTATCTGTTAGCCACTATGCAATTTTTCAAGCTGGCCATCAGATTGGGCGCGACCACTCATTTCCTGTTCCACATGTAATTACTTTTGATCACAGCAGCCTGTGACAGACAGCCAAACGTCACCAGTACATGTTTTCTAAAGTAATGTAACAACATGATGGTGTTGAAATTGAGCGACTTTGAGCTCTCAGTTCCAGTAGTTTCTGACAGATACCAAGTACTGCTATCTCCCTTGGAAATTTAAAACGTTCCATGATGTCTCTGTGAGTTTACATCTTGCCCCAGGGCACCTCAGCTCACAGTTTGGAAACCGTAGATCTAAAGTCATTAAATTTTGTCACACAACCATTTACTTGAAAATATTCAAATGAATAGTCAACCTCAATGCTCTCTTGACATTGAGTAAAAAGCCTATAAATTCTGTGTTAACAATTCAAGTTTTTCTGGACTAACTCCACGAGGCTTAAATGTTTAAGAGGATATTGCCAAAATAAAGTAGTGTTTATGATCGTCTTACAGAATTTTCCTGGGACATTTCTGGGTAGGTCATACTGAATCCCTAACATTAGGTACTACAGGGCAGTGACTCTGATTCTTGGTGGAAGTTTGTTAACTGTAGGTTTGTTTGTGCAGAAAATGGGTTAAGAACCTCTGGTCTAATGGACTATGTATGCTAAGAACAAAAATATCTCTGGGTATGCCTATCCATTTTTTTCAGTTAACATTCACGGATGACCTTCGAATACAATATTCATGAAGAGCAATTAGTATGGTCTTCAGTGTTGCTCAATTGATAACACTGTCAGATAATTCCAGACACCTGTCTGACCTATAAGATATTAAAAAAAAAAGATGCACAATTAAAGCACAATAAAACACACAGATTTTAAGTTTTCTGACCAGTGAGTTTTTAAGTGAATAGACTCATGTACCCACCATGCACATCAAGGTAGAGCATTGCCATCACTACCGCAAGTTTCCTTGTTTCTTTTCGTTTGTCCATCATTTTAGTTACCTGTTCTTACATTTAATACACATTGAATAATAAAGTATGCATTATTTTCTAACTTCTTTCGCTAACAAGTTTTTGAGATTTTATTGTTTGGCATGCACTACTTCATTTCCAATGCTGAGTTTTCCATTGTGTGAATAGTTTACTCATTTTGTTTACAGTTTTGGGTCACTATGAAGACTCCCAGTAATACTCTTGTGCAAGATTTTTTGTGAATGTATTTTTACTTTTCACGGGTGAATATCTAGGGTAAAATCACTCAGTTGTATGGTAAGTGAACGTTTAATAAGAAACTGATGAACGGTTCTCCAAGTGGTTGTTCCATTTACACTGCCATTAGTAATCTGTGAGTGTTCCAGTGGCTTCATTCTCACCATTTGATGTTAGTCTTTTTCAGTCATCCTAGTGGATGTGAGATGGTATCTATCACTGTACAACAGTTTTAATTTGTACTTCTCAGAGGACCTTAGATGAGTAATTTGGTATAAATTTTAAATTTTGAGGAAGTCCAATTGACCTTTTTTTCTTTTTTGGTTAGCGCTGTCTTGCCCAAGAAATCTTTACCGATTCTAAGATCAAAGGTATGTTTTTCTACAAGCTAACTGTTCTGAGTTTTACAGTTAGATCTACAATTCATCTCAACTTTTGGTGGGGGAGGGTCCATTTGCATATGAGTGCAGGCTCATTTTATTTCATATATTCAGTTGTTCCGCTAATATGGTTATACTTTCCTTTTCCCACTAAACTAACTTGGTGCCTTGGTCAAAAATTGATTGTATTCATATATGCATAGGTCTCTTTCTGAACTCTTGATTCTCTTCCATTGATACAGTAATCTATTCTTATCCTAAGAGCATAGACTTGATTACTATAGCTTTAGAGTAAGTCTTGAAATCAGATACAGCAAGTCTTCCAACAGATCTTTCTTTTTAAGATTAGTTTGGCTATTTTAAGGTCTTTGCATTTTCACATAAAATTTAATTTTTATATATTTTAATCAACCAGTCTATTTCTTTAAAACCCAACGGAACTTTGTTAGGGACTGATTGCATAACTATACACTAGTTTGGAGAGTCTAGACACTTTTAATCAAAATTTGAGTTTTCCAGTTCATGAACATGCTTTCTTCTTTTTATTTAGGTTTTAAAAAAACCCCAGCAAAGATTTCAATGTAGAGAACTTTCACATCTTCCTATAGATTTGTTCCTAGGTATTTGATGTATTTTGATTCTACTGAAATGTTATTGCTTTTAAAGTTGAAGTTTTCAAAAGTCAGATCACCAGCCCGCCCTTGGGCTTGCTAAATTTACTTATTAGTTCTGGTTGATTTTCTTCTTTTGCAGAGTGCATAGTTTCCTGTGTAAACAATCATGTCATTTGTGAATAATGACTGTCTTTGCTCTTGTGTTCTCATCATTATGCCTTTTTCTAACAGATTGAGTTTCTGATTGCTACAGAGCAATATTGAACAGAAATGGTGAGCAGACATTCTTGCTTTTATATTTCATCATTATGATGTTAATTGTGGATGTTACTGCAGATGCTCTTTATCGGATTGGGAAATTTGTATTCCTAGCTTTTGTGTAGGGAGAGGGTGTTGAATTTTGTCCATGTTTTCTGCAGTCATTGAGATGATCATATAGTTTTCCTCCTTTACTCTGTTCATTGGTGAATTACACTTTCTAATATGAAACCAACCTTACCCTCCTAGAAAATGCCCTATTGAGTCATGATGTATTAATATTATTATCCTTTCTATACACTGCTGGTTTCAATTTGCTAATAGTTTAACGACTTGTATTTCTATGTTAATGAAGGGCTGGTGTATTATTTTCTCTTCCTGTAATATTGTTCTCAGGTTTTATATCACATATAGTATTTCTTAGGAGTCATCTATATAAATATCACTGTCACAGGCCTCAGAAATGCAAAAAAAAAAAATTGATTTGAGGTGTTTTTCATGGTCATTTTTTGGTTCCTAAAAGACACCATTGGAAAAGTTTTTAAAAAGTCATTTGTTTGATTCTATCAACATTTCACATTCTTTATGTGAACAGAAAACTGAAAAAATCAAGGAAAAGAATTGAGATGTGTGATCAGTTACTAAGCCAAAGTTCTGCTCTTGCTAGTTATGTTCTTTCCATTCATTCCATCCATTTCACAGTAATAGGAAACAAAACAAAGCAAACTGCCCCGAGGATTAGGCAAGCTTCATAAATGTTTTTTGAATATCCTCCATTACAGTATATGATGGATAAAAGTCTTGAGCGTCAAACTCCAAGCATAATGAAACTCTGTTGAAAAGTATCAAAGTTTAAATCAATCTGTAGTTTTGAAAATAGATCCAGTATTTTCCATTCTATGAAAAGCAAAAGAAATCTCTGCCCAACTTAAACACATAAGGAGAACACATCCAACACATCTTTAATAAAAATGTATGTCAGAGGAAGTTTCAAATGTGTATGTACTTTTACAGTAAAAAATGTTACAAATTTCATATACAATAAAGTACTGTCATTTAGGTAAACAACAAAGCTGCGCACGCACGCGCACACACACACTTTTATAAATAGAGAAAAGTTCGGTAGAGCAACATTGAAATGAAAACAGCAATTACCTTTGGGAACAATAATTAGGTGGGAATGCTAAGTGCTTTTCGGCAATGGCTTAAATTTTCTAGGTAAGATTCTATTACTGTATAATTTGTGTAACTAAAATAAACTTTAAAAAGTTGTTCATCAAGTGAATCATGAGTCTTCACTGCAGTAGAAATAACATATCAGTCTATTAAAATATATGCAACTTTAACATGAGGGGTGATTGTGTCACAGGCCACATGCTCAAATCCTACAATATAATCTATTTTTTCCTGATTATCTTTTGGGCAACAATATGCAATATATACATATTTGGGGTTGCCACTGAGTTATTTTACAAACAGATATAAGAAATATTATTAGTAAACTCTCACTTTGAGAAATATTCTCAACCTTAATCCTTGCCTCAGATTTTCTTAATTATACAAATATTTTATCAGAAAATGAACCACATGTTCTGAATATTTAAAATACCGATTTCTTATTTAAGCTTAAAACCAACAACGAAAACCATAATAAAAAAGAGTAGTAATTACCTAGCAAGTAATGACTTAGTATATCAAAAAATAGGCACAAAATAAAAATAAAAATGGCAAATGACACAGGACAGGCAAAACATTAATATCTTTAAATACATAAAGCTCTTACAAATCCCTAAGAAAAAGATGAATGGACATGCCAAGAATTATTACAAATGGCCCCAAAACAACAAGTATTCACTCTCTAACTGCCCAGGCACATAATTAAAGTGAGATTTTTTTTCACCTATTAAATTTACAGTGAGTTAACAAAATGATAATACCTATTACTGGTGGGGATTCGTTGGCCTCTCTTGTACTTGGGTTGGTACAGATTTCTGAAGGACAATTTGATAATCATTAGCTATCACAGCCTTAAAATACCTCAGTCAGTTAATACTTAAAAAAATAATTCCAATTAAGATTTCCACTTTAGCTTATTTGTAAATAGAGATCATTAAAATGAAGAGAACTAAAAGATGTGTTTGTGGATCAGGACAGAAGACTCACTTAAGCCAAAGCAGCTACAAGCAAGGTTTCCACAACTCCTCTCTTAAATTGGAAGAGCAGCCAGAGAAATCAAAGGGAAATATGTAGGTTAGATTCCTAACTGCCCCTGTGTGCTTAGTAATTCCTGCAAACACCGCGGACTCAGGAGAGCAGCCATTCCTGATACCAGAAGGAGGGAGTGGATGGATGAAATCTTTTTCTCCTTTCAAATCTTCGCCTCTAATACTGAGAATAAAGAAGCACCAGCTGGCTCCCCGCCCCCCAGCAAAGGGGCCGAGTGTGACAACACTAACGTCTACTTTATTACTCTCCCGTACAGTTCACTCAAACTTTGTTAATTATTGATTTAAGATGGTCTAGGTGATACTCTTCTATGAAGGAGTCTGCCTGATTCAAAGCTCTTATTTTCACCAGAATAAGAATTATTTCGTTGACTTCATCCCTGAAAAACAAACAAAAAAAGCATTTTCCCCTTAAAAGAGGCAATGTATGAGAGACCAGTGAATCATCAGTTGTTAATCTGAAACAAAAGCTTTACCTTAAGCTAGTACCTAAAATAGCGTAATACAGGGTCTGGCAGAAGTAACACCTGCTTCAGCATGGTTGATAGGGTAATAAAAGGGGTGTAATAATTCATAGTTTTAATTTGAACATTTCACCTAAAATGTCATATGGTATGCTTGAGTGTGATATTGTTATGTTACAGAATTACATGCTTATAATTTGTAATAAAAGAGCTTGTTAATCAAAAAGGGGCATTATTTGTGCCAGACCCTGTATATTCAGACGCTACCTTCTCCAGATAATTATAAAGTTCCAATTCAGACTATTTCGTGGATGTATTCTGGCAAATTTTAGTGTGAATAATGGTGAAATGCAGAAAAGCCCAGGGCAAATCTATCATCAGAAATCTCAGCTGTGGTGTGCTGCCACCAGCTCGCACGGGCTGTTACGGTGGGAGCCTCAGTGGGAGTATTTACCTCACAGACGTCATCTAATGCTACACATCTGGGCTTTGTAATTTTCGGTGAGGTGGCTCACCTGAACACCACTGTCCTTAGGCCCCTAACCATCCAACGCTGTGAACGAGATACACAAAACAGAGATCTGGTTACCGCTGGGTACACACCAGTCTGCAGACCCGCACTTAAAAAGTGCTGAGGCTTTAAAAATAGCCAGGAAAATTAAAAATATATTGAAAACATGCTTAATAAGAGGCTTTTTGACTTACAGTTTTAATTCTAAATTGCTCTGTGCTATAGTTTTCTGTATGTGCTTATTTTGGAAGAGATTTACATTTAAAAATATGAACTGTAAGTGAACAATAATTAAAAAGAAGATATGTGCAATTAGTGTAATAAAATATATATATGCGTGAGATATGAGTATAAAATAGTGATTCCAAAGGTTGCAAATAAAAATATCTAATAATTCTACAGTAATAGTCTACAGATTCTCAAAAGTAGAGTAAAAGTTCAAATCTTTCTAAAAACTGCTGAGAATATAATAGACTCCTTGAACTATGCTTATGGAGGTACAATGAAATATGCATTACCTGAATTCACTTCTAGATAGTTTATGTGCAGACTGCAATAAAAACTGGATGAAATTTTCCAGCTGGGGAATAGATGTTCTCATGGCAGGAGCTTCAAACCATTTTTCTGGTAAATATGCTGTTATCTGTTAATCAAAACACATGGTTGTTTTTAATAATGATAGTTACCATCTAAGGACTTTTGCTAACATGATGCCATTTAATCTTCATAGTGATCACATGGGTTGTATATTACTCTCCCATTTTGTAGTATGGTTAAATACATTTTGAGAATTTCCCTTTCTTTGTCAAGGTTATACATTACTTTAAAAATTATATTTTAATTCCAAAAGGTTAAAATAGACTAATTTTTACGAATACCATCTAGTGGTACCTGTAATACTGTCTATACTCTGTATTCCTGATCCATTAAATCTGTACAAAACATAATTTAAAATTAAACACCAGAAATGCCTAAACACAAAACACTTTCAGTTATCACAACTATAAAATATATACATTCAGTATTATTTCACTAAGACACTGGTTGGCCTAGCACATAATCTACATAAACAAATTAAGAGTTGAGGAATCAAGTAGGTGATTCTAAGATACACAGAATAAAAAAAATTATGGTTTTGATTTTCTTCTAATTTAATACATTGCTTTAAATGTCATGGCAGCATAAAGTCAGTGTATGTGCATTCAATTTTTCTTTGGAAATAAAAAAACACATTATCATGCTAAAGGTAACATATGACTTGGGGGAAAGTTTTAGGAAAAACAGAAAAATGTTAACAAAATAAATAACTTCATAATGGAAGAATAAAAAGGAGAGAAAAGGGGAGAAAGGAAAAACCTGAGGTCATACTATTCAAAGAAATTCTTGGACAATCACATACGTTATGCTACAGTTGGTAAGATCAAGATCAGTACTTATATAAAGTAAAAGTAGGGAGAAAATGCACCACATATTTATTGTAAAATGTTAAATGAAAGTTCTGGGATGCATTCTTTCTAAAATAAATCTGATTGGTCAGCACTGAAAACACAGATGAGAAAAAAGATTTAGCCTACTCCTTAATCACTCTTTGCAATTAATCAGAAAAAATGTAGACACATTTCTTGCCTAAGGCAGAAAGTCCTACAAGTTTTGTTATGCCAACTGCGTCTCTTTTTTAAAGTTCAGAAACCAACCTTTATTGGCTTGCAATTTAATATCATGTGCACCTGGCTCTACCTTTGTTTTGTATCACAAGTCTCAATAATAAGTCTCATGGAACCACGTAGATTATCCACAAATGATCCCAGGACATTAAGCCACATTGTCTTGGCTTGATTTTCCAGCCACAAACTGTGGAGAGAATGTCAATGTGTCTTCTTCTCTACTTCTGCATGGTAGACTCTTGTGGTCAAAGGAGATTAAATGGAACCCGAAACATATAGCATGGATGATGATTTAATTTTTTGGTAGATAATGTAGTTTAAAACTACATGATATAAAAACCACAGCCAGAAAAATTATGGTTGGCTAGGAATTGCAACCTAATGTTTTTTGTGTGTGTACACACACACAACATATATATATATACATATTTAAAAATTTATATTATAAAGTAACTATTTCCTCATTTCTTAAAAATTCTTCAACAACATGACTTTTCTCTTACCGACAGACAGTAATGTTTTTAAACATTTAGGTTTTTTTAATCTTCTATTATAAATAATGTTACAGTAATATTCCTTGTACTTAAAAGCTGTATGTGCACCTCTGCTTTTTAACTTAGAATAAATTCCTAGAAGTAACATTGCTAAGTCAAAGGGTATGAACTTTAGAAGTTTTGTATCAATCATGTCAAAACAGTCTCCAGAGTTCTTCCTCTCCTTCCACCAGTGCGGAGACCGTTTCCCGGAACTGCTGGATCACATTTCAGGTGAAAGGTGCCCCTGGAGTGATGTGGAGCTGTTGTTTCCCTTTGCTTATGACAATACTGGCAATTATATTGAAAACAACAGGAATGAAGTTTGCCAACACAGCAGCGAAAATGATATCCTTACTGTACTACTTGCATTTCTCTGATTATTAGTACTGTTAATCTTTCCCACATGTTTAGAGGTTATTTTTGCTCACTATTTTTTGGTGAATTGCCTGTTGAATGTCTTTTGGCCATTTTTAATTGGAATGTTTGAATTGTTTACTGATTTGTAAAAAGTCTTTTTTATATATGGATATTAATTCTTATTATATATAGGGGTGGGCAAAAGTTGGTTTATAGTTATTAGTATGCAAAAGTTTATTTCTGTATTATTTATTAATTAGTGTATTAATCATTATTACTAACCTACTTTGCCCACCCTTATAACTTTCATTTCTCAGTTTTTCAACTTTCCTTTTAACCTTTTATAGATTTCAAACACAAACAAGAGGAGAAATAATATGTATATTCTTTCTTATATATATGTATAAGCTCAATGAACCCATCTTCTAGTTTTAATGATTAAATACTTTAGATATCTTTTTGTTTTTTATCTTTAAAAAGATCCACTGAAGTTTTTTATCCTTATCAAATCCTTTTTTCATCATTTCTTCTGCTTTATGTTCAGAAAGGACTCCCTTACCATCATTTATATTTTAGTACAGTCATTTATCTTTTTAGTACAATATTTTATTTCATTTTTAACACTTAATTCTTTATTTTACCTGAAATTTATATAGGTATTTAGTGAGAAGGATCTAATTGTTTTTATAAACAATTAACCTATATACTAATTTTTAAACTGAGGAGCTGCTTCTGGGTTTCTAGTCTGTTAAGGAGATTTGTTTATTACGTGAGCATCACAATTTTAATTTTTTGTTACAAAATGGATTTTAATAACCAAATTTTAAAAAATGAGAAAGTTAGAATCGTTTCCTAGAGAACTCACCTGGTTGCACTTTTTAACAACATCTGGCCCAGGCATGGTGTTACGAAGAGCTACGACAAGGTATCGATTTAGCAGCTTCTCGAGTCCTAGCTCTTGCAGGGTGTCTTTCGGGAGGAGTCCATTCCAAAGAAGAATATTGCGGAAGAGCTAAAATAAAATAAGATGTCAAGTGACTATGTACCTTTTCTCCAAAGAAAAACTAGAAAAGTCTCCAAGAAACATAAGACGGTCAAACTTCTTTAATCTTTCACTATAATTAGTACTGTTGGAATTTTCAATTTTAGAATCAGTAGAAAATATTTCTAAATAAATACCTGATACGTTCCAACCTCCACATATACGCTCATCCTATTTTTCAGTTTTTAGGACAACCACCCAAAATCTATCTCAAATAAATCTGCTGGAGCCTTTCTAAATCAACTGTCTTCCTCCTCAACCCATACTCTCCCAGTGCCTGGGGCCACTGGATGCAAGACCGCAGGAATCATCAGGGACTGCCGTTAAAGCCAGCCCCAGTGTTACTACTGTGTGTGACCTTGAGAAATCAGTCAAGCCTGACGACCTCATCGCTCTGATATATAAAATAAGGTTAATAATAGCCTGCAAGTTTGGAGATAACTTGGAAAAAATACTCAAAAGAAATTCTAATAAAATTAATATGGGTTGAGATTCCGTCCTCTAAATTCAGGTATTTCCATGAATTTTAGTGTTCTCCACTTTCTTTCCAATACTATATTTATTACTCTAAGTGCTAACCCACATGCGGTTGTACTAACATGCAATGCTTTTTTATACTTTGTCATTGTGATGTTGCTCCCTCTTCCTAGAAAGCTTTTTTCTTGACTCAACCACATGACAAATTCAAGTTCACCCTACTGAAACTATTCTTGCTGAGGTCACCTATCACCTCCTAATAGTCAACTCCGATAAACACTGTCGGTTTTTCTAATTCTTTCCAATGGCATTTAACACTGTCTTAATTCTTGAAAAACCCTCACCTAGTTTGTCTGATGCCACACTCTTAGGACAATTCTAAGTTTCACAATGCATTTTAAGGCTTCTCTGAAGACTCCACCTTCTCTGCCCATTTCTTATGCCAGTGTTTCCCAAGGTCCTGTCCTTAGCCTTCTTTTCATGAGTCACCCAATCCCCTCGGAGGTTGTCATTCATGACCATGGCTCTCAGCACTGTATGTGGTTGACTTCCAAATCTCTAGCTCAGATTTGTCCCCTGCCATTCAGACTCACACATCCAGTTGCCTCTTAGCCCCCTTTTAGGTATCTTCAGTTTA
>PVJD01019988.1:0-10483 GCA_004026545.1 Mormoops blainvillei
CACGCACAGACCACTCCCTGGAGCCCCTTCAGGACCCATCCCCACCACTGCAGGGCCGGGCCGTGCCCTCTGCCAGGAGCACTATCCCCGTTTTCCCACCTCTTACCTCATCTCCACGCCAGCTAGCTAGGACCCTCTTCGCTGCTCCCAGATTGTCGCCCCTTCCTGTTTTGTTCTGTTTTTTTAAGATTTTATTTATTTATTTTTAGAGAGAGGGGAAAGGAGGGAGAAAGAGAGGGAGAGAAGCCTTGATCAGTTGCCTCTGGCGTACTCCCAGCTGGGGACCTGGCCCTGACCAGGAATTGAACTGGCGACCTTTTGGTCTGCAGGCCTGCGCTCAATCCACTGAGCCACACCAGCCGGGGCGCTGCCCCTTCTAACTTGGCCACATTCCTCAGCTCCCGACTTGAGAGGGAGCCCTTGCACTCCTCTCCCTATAGCCTTTGCTCCTGGCTGCCTGCTATGCATTTGTTGGAATAAGTTTGGATGTTGCTAGACATGGACCACGGAATTAAGGCTGAATCAGAATGCTTTTTGCCAGTTTCTCGTGTGGGTGCTTGGTGCCTACTGCTGTTCCTACCTCAACAGAGAGGCAGAGACCTCCCTTGCATCTGGTGTAGGCACCCCTGGGCCCCAAAGGGTCCACCTGGTTGGATGGCCCCCAGGAGCTTCCAGCGCTGGAAAGAACAGGGCCAGAGGCTCCGGAAGGTTCCAGATGTTGCCCCACTCCAGCCAGCTGGCCCACACTCCACTGGGGAGTCCACTGGGAAGGGACGGAAAGCAGAGAGGGAGAGCTCAAGTTGCCACACCCTCCATGAACTTGGGTGTTAACGGCACACTCACATCCCCGCCTCCGCCCCGCAGGGAAGCGCCACGTTAACTCAGACCTAGTTTTCCAGCCAGAATGGTTGAGTTCGCCTTGCCTTGCTCAGCTTTACCTTTCCATGGTTTCCCGGCAAACTGAGTCCCATGTGGATGCCGAGAAATGTTTTTAAGTGCCGTCTTTGCAGACCTGAGTTCTGGGGACTATCGTGTTCATCCCAGCTGTGACAGGTCGTGCCTGAGATGCCTGACAGTCCTTGTGCTCTCTGTATGTATAGCCTGGGCGACTTGATTTAATGAACACTTACTGAGGGCCCACTGGGAGCTGAGCCCGGCGAACAGGAGCGCATTTAAATCTCAGCGCAACTGTATGATGCCTTCCATTCTTGTCTCTATGTGACAGACAGGAAACTGAGGCACGGAGAGGCTAGGCAGCTCGCCCAGGTCACACAGCTGGGCGTGGTGGTCCCCGGCTTGGACACAAGCAGTTTAAACTCCCGAGTCCACAAGGGAGCCCCTGGCTATGCAGCCTTGAATAGAGCAGAAGCCGGGGACAAGGCTCTCAGAGGCCAGGGCCATGCCCTTGGGAAAGGAGGCCGGTATCACATAATAAGGAATACGTGTTTGGTTTCTGGCCCTGGCTTCTGGCCCTGAGCTCCTCAAACGCTTGGAATTTCCTCGGTGATAGGATTCTCCTTGTTCTCATTAGATGACCCTGGGTGGGCTCCTGGATGGCTTTAGAATGGGGACCGGTCCCCAGAAAGACCGTGATACGTGATTAGAAGCTTAGAACTTTCAGCTCCAACCCCCTGTCCACCAGGGAGGGGTGGGGGCTGGAGACTGTCAATAATTGACCATGCCTACACAGTTCCTGAGTTGTATCCTTTATAGTAAACCGATGAACACGAGTATAGTGTTACCTGAGTTCTGTGCACTTTTCTAGCAGATCATTGAACCCGAGGAGGGGGTCATGGGAACCCCTGATTCATAGCCGGTCAGCCAGAAGTACGGAGACCTGGGACTTTCGATTGGTATGTGAAGTGGGGCCAGCCTCGTGGGACAGAGCCCTTGACCTGTGGGCTCTTTGCCAGCTGCAGACAGCTAGTGCAGAGAACTGGAGAGTTGGTTGTTATAGAAACCCCCAGATGAGGTGTCAGAAGTGTTCTGAAGAGAGAAACTGGTTCCTTTAGGAGGGAGGGAGGAAGGAACCCCAAGGCTGTGGTTCCTGGCCTCACAAAGGGTTGCTCAGGTTTCAGTGACCCGTCACGGATGTCCCTTTGTCACTCCTCTGGGCTTTCTGCAGAGCAGTGGCAGCAGCAGTCAGGGGTCAAGTGGCAGAGGCCTCTGGGCCGTAGAGGCGTCTAGCAGGGCCAGGCAAGGGGAACCTGGAAGAACGAATGGCCTTAAATCCTCCAGGCAGCCAGCGCCCAGCCTCACTGTTGGCCACACTGCCGCTCCAGCAGGAAGGGGGCAGAGGGAAAGCGGAGAAATTGAGGGGGCTTCTCCAAGGCGCCTGCCCGCCCGGAGGACCCAGGGCCCTGTCTACCTCATTGCCTTCATGGTCCTTCCAGCTGTTGTTTCCAGAATATTCTCATTATCTCGCAAACTTTTTTCCACTCAGTTCAGCTTCAGTTATTAAGCTCCTACTGTATGCTTACACGTGTGCTTAGAGAATGGAGGAGGGAAAAGACCTGACCCTGGTTTCTGTCACACATTCCTCTATTCATGCAGCTGAAACCCATCACAGTCTACAGGCCTCCAGGCAGCCTGTTAAACTTTAGAAAACTCAAGGTCTAATTGAGAGAGAATTCTGCCTTCTTCCTCCAGCAGCCCAGACTCCCTGCTCCCTGCCAGATATTAAACTGACTAATTTGGTTACAAAATGCTCACAGCCAAGCAGGGAAGGACAGACGCGTAAGCATCTCAGGCTCATGGTGGAAAATACCATGAGAGAAGGAAGCACAGGATGCGGTAGGCGGGCTACCCGGAGGTCTTAGAGTTGGTCTGGGGTTTTGAAGGGTGTCCAGGAGTTTGTGAGGTGGCGAACAGGGCACGAAGTGTTTGGGACTGCGGAGGAGGACCGTGCCGGACGAGAGATTCGAGCAGACTGGAGCATTAGGCAAGGGCAAGCATTGGGCAGGAGTGGGGGGGGCAGTGGGACCCAGACAGGGGCCGACTGCCGGAGGCTGTGTGCTGTTTGGTCGGTGATGGCGGAGAGGGCGAGGCAGCAGAAGACCCCTGACTCCGAAAGCCCCGCAGGGGGCGGATTTGGTGTGTTGGGAAATCAACAGCCCTGTATGCCTTTCATTTTTAACGGTCACTCTTTTTTTTGCAGTAATTCTTTTTGCCCCTAGTACGAAACACAGAGTGAAAAATGAGTCCAGAGTGGCAGTAGGGTTTTCTTTGACGGTGGGAAGTGCTCTGTGTCTTTACTGTCCCGTGCAGTAGCCGCTAGCTCCATGCGGCTCGTGTGACTGAGGAATGGAATTTTAAATTAATTAGTTTAACTTATTTATTTAATTTTAATCACCTCCTGTGGCTAGCGGCCTCTGTACCGGGCAGCCGAGCTCTGGAGGGGAAACGAAGCCACTTGCCCGCCCCCAGCCCGCTGCACCTGTCTCAGGCTTTTGAACAAGGCTGATGGGATTGCTCTGGACAAGGACTCAGCCAGGAGGAAGCCTGAGGTCCTTTTGCCCTGTGGCCCTCGCTTCTCGGCAGGCTGATCCCAGCTCCCGGAGGAGCCTGCCTCCAGGTGTCTCATGGATGGAGCACCCCATCCGCCCTCTGCAGGTGCTCAGGACAGGCTGCAGAAGCCCCCAGGCAGAGACAGGGTTGACATGCCCCCTCTCCAAGGAGCAGGGACCTTTCAGGAACCCAGCACCCCACCATGAGTCTTGCCTCTTCCTGCTCAGTTGCTGAATGACCCCGCGCCTCCTTTACAAAAGGATGGACCCTCCCTGGCCCATGTGGCTCAGTTGATTGGGCATCATCCCCAAAACCAAAAGGTCATGGGTTTGATTTCCAGTCGGGGCACCTGCCTGGGTTGCAGGTTTAGTCCCTGGTGGGGACCCCCATGAAAGGCAGCTGATCAGTGCTTCTCTCTCACATCAGTGTTTCTCCCCCTCTTTTTCTCCCTCCCTTCCCCTCTCTCTTAAAAAAAAAAAAAGAAAGAAAAGGATGGGCCCTTCTCAGCTGTATTCCCAGCGTGGTGTCTCAGACTCCATCCATCCTGGGTGAATAGTGTTCCGCCAAAATTCACATCCACCCAGAAACTTAGCATGTGACCTTATTTGGAAATAGGGTCTTTGCAGATGTAATCGAGGTAAGAGTTCATGCTGCAGGAGGGCGGACCCTAAATCTACTGACTGGGGTCCTTATAAGAGGAGGAGAGACACACAGACAAGGGGGAGAGGCCACATGAAGATACAGGCAGAGATTGGGGTGATGGGGCCACAAGCCAAGAAACACCTGGAGCCCCCAGGAGCTGGAAGAGGCAAGAAGGATCCTGCCCTAGAGCCTTCACAGGGAATGCAGCCAATTTCAGACTTCTGGCTTCCAGAATGTGAAAGAATGAATTTCTGCTGTTTGAAGCCCCTAGTCTGTTGCCCCTGGAATCACACGGAGGGTGTGGTGGCACTGACCAGTCCTTGGCCTGCTGGATGTCTCCTGGTGTCCCTGTGTTGGGTGTCAGGCTGTGCCCCTGACTCCGTGCGAGCACTCCCACGGGCTGGAGCTTCCAGGAACACCTCGTGTTTCCTCGTTAGCTGGACAAGACCACGTGCTGGAAACCTATGGCAGCCTTTAGGTGTTCACTCGGTGTGCAAGGCTCTGATGGCAGAAGCGGGTGGCTTGGGAGCCAGGAGACCCGGAGGCCCCTCCAGCTGTGACCATTCTGTTTGAGATGCTGTTTATTAACTCAGAGCCCTTGGCCTTAGTTTCCTTGTCTGTGAAAAGGGGCCATGGGCTTGGGCAGATGAGGTCTGCAGAAGCATTCTTAGAACCTTGTCTAAGGTTCTTCTCCTTAGAGGCCTAGACTATGAACTTGACCTCCCAGGCTCAGGGCCAGCCCCTGAAATGTCCAGAAGTAGGCTTCGTGGACAGGAGGCAGGTGGCCGGGGTGATGGTGTTAAGGCTGTTGCCATGGCGACACCAGTCTGCTCCCTGGCCTACCCACCTCACCCACCAGCCCTTGCTGCCCCCTTGAGGGTGCCAGGCCGGCCTGGCTGCTGCTGAGGGGCACCCTGAGTGGATGTGGGTACGCGCCCAGTAGATGCAGCGGCCGCCCCGACTTTGATCCCAGGGCTGGGCAGGAGAGTATTGCTGACACCCTGGCTCTAGCTCAGAGCACTGTATCCATCAATATAAGAGGAGGCTCTGTGCAGTAATAGCATGGGGCCTGCCGGGCAATTGATTTAAATCATTTTATAGAGAACCTATGTAAAATAAAAAGCCTTTAATCACATTTGTATCCATTTCCAGGCTCAGTAAATCAATTTGAATTGAGCTGGGTGCCACGGTTACAGCTGATTAGCGTGTGTATATATGGTCAAATTAATGCCGGCCAAGTCTGCTGGATGGCGCAGCCATTAGCTCCTGCGCGAGCCTGCCTGCTCTCCTGAGGGGCGGGGGCCGCACCCCAGACCCCGAGCACAGGGCAGGCTTCTCTCCTCCTCCCTCTATCTGCCTGGATACCCGCGGTCCTGCTCCACCTGGTTCTTGCGGGTGCCAGGAGGAGGGGGAGCAGCTGGACTCCATGTGCCCCCATCATTCCAGGGGCAACGTTTGTGCAACTGGAAAGAGCTTTTTCAGCCTCTTCTGCTGCAGCTTCCCCTGCCTGGTACCTCCCTGGCCCCTCCCCTTCCAGCTACCTTGGGTGGGCTACCCCGCCGTGTTCACATGAGCAGTGGGCAGTGATTGAGGCCTCCTCTGGGTCTCTCCCTGGGGCCAGGAGAAGGGACCCAGGATCCATTTGCTCCTTGCCTGATATTTGTGGAGCACCTGGGACCCATTGGAACCCTGCAGATAGCGATCCGTGCCCTCAGGACAGACAGCAGCCCAGCAGACCAACAGAAGATGTGGGGTGTTGGCGGATGTGGGTGCTGGGGTCAAGGGGCCGGGTTGCAGTTTTAGAAGAGAGTGGGCTGGGAAGGTGGCTTTGATCTGTGATTTGCAGGCTGCCAGGGAGCGAGCTACGAAGCAGTTGTTAGGGGAAGGTGCTCCAGGCAGAGGGAGTGGCAAGAGCAAAGGCTGGGTGCCGGAAGAAGGGGAGCAAGCCAGTGCCGCGGGGGAGGCGAGAAAAAGGCAGAGCGGGTCTCCTGGGATGGGGCAGTGCGGTGCCTGGGCCCTACTCCATGTGCAGGCCGAGCAGGGCAGAGAATCTGCGTGGGGGTGGGGGGCGCACTCGGCCGGGCTGCATGCAGCCGACAGTGTCTGTTACTTCAGGGACAAAGTCCCTGTCTGTGTCTGCCGTCTTGGTGCTGGCTGTGGCCTGTGGCCCATGTAGACAAGAGGTGCCTTCTATCACCTTGCCTTTGTCCTGAAACAGGTCTCAGAGACTGTTCTGAGCAGAACTGGGGCACCTTGCTGCTTGCCGGGCACTGCTGATGTGTTGGGGTGCTGACCCCTGGGCAGGCGGCCAGGCCTGGAGAGCTGGCTACTACTGGCTACCTAGTGCCACACCCACCCCTCAGAGGCCACTGGGGCCACGATGGGCTTGGGGAACTCTGGCATCTGGATGGCAAGTATACTTGATCCATAAATAAACTGAGCCCGACTCTTCAGTGAGTTACTTGCTGCTTCCTGGGAGCTGCTCAGATGGGTCTGTGCGGAGGTCTCTTCAGCTCTGTGTTCAGCCCTTCGAAGGGTGTCCCCGACCCAGCAGGCCCACACCCACTGAATCTAGTGGATGCCTCCCATTCAAGTCCTGTTTCTCAGATCCATCCACCTCCATCTCACTTCGCTGGCCTTTCCCAGGAATTCCCTCAACAACGACGGTGTCGGTAGTTGCATACCTGGTACTTAGGAAACGCTACCCCTGTTCTCAGGGCCTTACCCCTGTTAACTTTTATAATATGCACAACACTTGCATAAGGCAGGTACTTTTATAGCTCCATTTTACAGGTGGGAAACCAAGGCCCAGAGGAGTTCAGCAACTTGCCTAAGGTTGCAGAGCTCAGAAGTGGCAGAGCTGGATTTGAGCCCTGGTAGTTTCCAGATCCCATGCCCTCTATGCCCCGCCAGGCAGCCTCAGAGGGGAAGCTCACTTGGGCATCTTTCACCCCGGAGGAACTTGTCCCTGAAAGATTATGACATGTGAACTCACAGTGCCTTTCCTGAGGTTGTCTGGCCTGGTACTGGGCCCAGATTACGCCTGTTTATCCTCCAAGTGTTTGTTGAGCACCTGCTGTGGGCCAGGCTCTGTGCCTGGAGCTGCAGACACAGCAAGGACCAAGGCGGATGCCTGTCCCACACGGATAATAGGTGATCGTGCATTCAGAAGAAAAATGCAGCCAGGTCAGGGCATAGACAGTCAGGGCCCGATGTCGATGAGGTGGGCAGGAAAGGCTTGTGTAGAGGTGACTTTGAGCAGAGGCCCGAAGCAAAGGAACCCTGTGACATCCAGGGAGAGAGCAGCGCCACTGGGCCGGGGCAGCACGTGAAAAGGCCCCGAGGCAGGCCCTTCCCGTGGCATATCCCCAGCAAACCTGGTTTGGGGTTTTAGACTCCGTTGGTTTCCCAGGGCTGCCATAGCAAATTACCCCAGACTGTATATTCTCTCACAGCTCTGGAGGCCAGAAGTTCGAAAGCAAAGTGGTGAGAGGGCCAGGCTTCCTTCGAAGGCTCTAGGAAGAGGATCCTTCCTTGCTTCTCCCAGCGTCTGGGGGGCTGTTGGCAGTCCTTGGTGTTCCTTGGCTTGCATCGCTGCAGCCTCTGCCTCTGTCACGTGGCCATCTTCTTAAAAGGACACCAGGGATGCTGGATTCAGGGCCCACCCTAACCCAGTGTGTCCTCACCCTGACTAATCACAGGTACATCCAAAAAGACCCTATTTCCAAATAAGGTCACATTCTGAGGTTCTGGGTGGATGTGAATTCAGGGGGAAGTCACTCTTCATCCATTATAGGCTCAGAATGCTGCAAGGGGCTTTAGGGCTCCCTGACCAAAACCCTCTTATGTGATGATGAGGAAACAGAGCCCAGCCCCCAGCCCCCAGCCCCCAGGCCCCCAGGCCCCGCGGCCCCGCCCAGTCCAGGCTCTCTGCGCTGCCTGCCTGAAAACGTGTAGGTGGGAGAGAAACTCAGCCTGGCTGGGTTGCGTCCGGGTCAGGCCAGCAGCCTTCCTCTGGGCTGCGATCGCGCTGGATTCTCTGCAGCACTGCATTATTTAGAATGTGGCCACTCTGGTCATCTGTGGCCCTGTTGGCTGAGGGAGGGAAAAGACCTGGGATGACAGTGGCCTGTGTTCCCATCATCAGGCGCATTAGGGAGACTCGTCCCCCATGTGGTCTGAGGCAGAGGGATACCATTGGCAAGGAGAGAACACTGGAGCTGGAGTCCAGCCCCCTGCCCTGGTCCGGGCCACGTGACCCGTGGTGAGTTGCTTAAACCCTCAGGGCTTCTGGAGGCTTTGCTCTCATATGACTGTTCCACTGGGTTTTGAGACTCAAATGAGACCATGCTTTGAAATCCTTACGTTGGTGAGAGGGTGTTAAGACCTAATCAAGGCTTCTGGGAGGCTGGGGGAGGGGAGGTTGAGTCTTGCTACGCTACAGGGGCGGCTTGTCCTGCTGGAAAGGATCCAGGAGCCTGGAGACCTGGAGTAATTCTTCCAAGGTCCCCGAGTCCCAGATTCCTCATTTGTCAAGAGCCACAGACAGCACCTACCTCAGAGCAGCATCGGGAGGCCCTGGTGAATCGATCGATCTTCTGGAGGCCAGAGCTGGATCCCTGTGTGGAATAGGGCCCCAGCCTTGTGTCTGGGTAGGGGGGGCGTGGGGGCATGGCCCAGAGCAGGGGTCTACTTCTTCATTTCCCTGGGGGCCGGGCCCACAATGACAGTGACTTGACCCCGCTCCCCAGAGGTGAAAGGTCCCCACTTTGCAGCCAGTGGTAATTCCCAGAACCATCCATCTCCCGCCGCCCCTCGCCTCCGAGTGCCATCGCAGGGATGAGTGATGGGCGCCTCTCGAGGGCCCAGGCTGGGATTTGCTACAACAGGTTTATGCCGTGTGAGTGATGGTGTTTGCACCGCTGATGCCGGGCGCCACAGGGACCTGCAGTGCCAGGGATGCGACTGCACAGAGAGCACGGCAATAAATACCTAGGGCAGCTTCCAGAGAGAGAGCCATTACCAGGCCACAGACCACCAAAGGGCCCCGGGGGGGAAGGGGCGCGGGAGTTGTGCAGGCCGACCCTGGGCTCCGTGCAAGTCAGCAGCTACGGGCTGGGGCGGAGGATGACGTGCTGTGCAATTTGTGCCGGTCCAGGACAGAAATGGAATTGGGGAGAAATTGACTTATTTGGAGGAGAGCCAGGACCGTGCTGTCATGGCAAATAGGAGCACCAGAGTGTTTGAAGGATTCTGAACCTATAATTCAAGGCCAGGTTCCCTGGAGGGTGTGCGAGTGGCTGGCTGCAGGAGAGGGAGGGCAGGAGCAAAGAGAAGCTGATGTTCACAGAGTTGGGACAGCACAGCCTGGAAATGTCCCTCCCCCTGGCTGTCACTGGGCCGGCTGGGGGACACAGGGGCTGGGAAACGTCCCTCTCCCTGCTTGTCACCCAGCTGGCTAGGGGTTTAGGACTGTCCTTGTGGTCGAGTGTTTTCACAGTCCACCCACTGCGTGCCTGGACCTTTCTAGTTCCACTGAAGCTGTCACTCAGCATCGCCTGTGGGCCTAGCCTAGGGGACCCGCCTGGACCTGCTAAGCGTGTCAGCTGTGAGTGTGGCTCTGGCGTTACACCCCCTTCTTTGTCTGCCTCCTATAGTTCATGTCAGAAGCGTGTTGCAGCAGGGACTCTGGAATGTGTGTTGCTGAAGCTGTGTGACCTGAACCAGAGGCCTCGGCCCTGGACCTCAGTTTCTTCATCTGTCAGATGGGGCTGTGGAGCTGTCCAGTGGGGTGCGGATGATTAGAACAAACAAGATCATATGCATAGATTCTTCAGTCCAGTGCCTGGCACACAGCCAGTGCTCCTAGAAGGCACTTTGCTATTACTTTTGATCAGTATTTCCAGCTTAAACCTATTTTTCCTAATGCAACAGAGAAGGAACCTTCTAGCAGTGCTTGGCCTCATACTTCAAGGAGACCAGGTGGTAGGTTGGGTAACAACTCCACTTCTTAACTTGCATCTTAACCACAGCTGCAAAGACCGAATCACTCAGTAAGGTCCCAATCACAAGTTCTAGGAGCTGGCACATGGACACAGTGCACAGCCAGGGTTTAGCTCACGGTTGCAGGGCAGGGGAGCCTGGAATAGCGCACACTGACTCTCCGGCAGCGCTCACCTGGTCTCAGCACCAGTGTGGTGACCTTTTTAGTCCTCGGTTATCCCCATTTTGCAGATGGGGAAACTAAGGCCCAGGGAGCTTATGTTGCTTTTGCCCAAAGTCACACGGCTGGGAGGTGGGGGAGCCGGCGACCCATGCTCTGGGACTCACAGTT
>PVJD01019989.1:0-10480 GCA_004026545.1 Mormoops blainvillei
CCTGCGAAGGAGTCTGTCGCTACCGCACGAGCAATCTGGTTCCACCACAGGACACCTCTCAACAATAGGAACAGGGAGAGTGTTACTCTCCGTGGCAAACACAGGCTTTTGTTCAATTGCGTGTCCTCCCCTTATGAGATGGGCTCTAGTATTTAGAAATAGCCAAGATTCAAAGACGTAAACCATCCAGCTGTTGGACTAGCAGGTTGGTTTTGGTCATTCCTGCGCTGGCTAACCGCACCGCTTCGTCAGCTCGCACTCGCCGCCACGGGTTTCTATCTGTTCTGAAGTGTTGTCTGGATGAAGGGGCGGCAGACTTTCTATCTGACAGGCCCGAGTGGGACCAGGCCACGCTGGTCATCGCTCCAGCATGCTGAGGGGGCCTGTCACAGCAGCCCTGGCAAAGCACTCCTAGTGTGCCGCAGAAGAAGGGGTATCTTCTTTGGCAGTGGGATGCCTAATTGGGCAGGCACACCGCACTTCACTCGGTGACAGGTCGCTGCTGCTGTAGCTGCTGCCCTGGGTATTACGTGTGCCCGGCGTCCCCCTCCCTCAGTGCTGACCTTGAACTCCCCCAGCGCTGACCTTGAATGGTGCGCTCAGAGATGTACTTCTCCAGTTGGTTCCGCAGCTTCGCTTCCACCGCCGGGTGCTCGTGGCAGCCGTTGTCCACCAGCAGCAGGTGGGTGTGGTTGTTGTCCAGGATGTACAGAGGGTCTCTCTTGAAGTCGTCCATAATGTACTGCGCTGAGAAATGGCCCTGAAAAGCACACGGATGCCCTTCTTTGAGGCTCTATTTGTTGGCCAAGATGCACGATGGCATTTCCATATGTCCCTGCGAAGGCTGACCCGTTGGCAATGGGACACCCAACCAGGTGGGCACACCGCACTTCACTCAGTGACAGGTCGGGGCCACCTCCCGGACTCCTAAGTCCAGAATGTCTTAGAGATGCCATAGTACAGGCCTTCACTTTAGTACAAAGAAAAGAAGGTTCAAAAACGGTTGAGTCACTTATCTACGGTCGCATAAGTGACCAATGACAGTGCAAGGACCAGATTCCCAACCCAGTCCTTCTTTGATCACCTGCCTCTTTTGAATGAGCGCATTGAAACTGAGACCATTCTGGAGAGGACAGCACATGTACACATACACACGTACATGCAACAACCACACAGGTTTTCTCAACGTGTGTTATTATATTTGGTTCATCGGTTCTATTTATTACTTACATTCAATTGTTCAAATTATTTCGGAGAAGAAAGACGCTTTCTAGTCTTTCTCATTTTTTCTAACTAATTTATTTCTGATTAAATATTAGTTTTTTCCTCCTTCTCGTCTTAAGCTTGTTGGTGTTATCATGTTTCAAGACTACTGTCCTGAATCCTGTAGTGGTTAAAAGACCACGAACCATGGTGCTCCCACTTACTAGCTGTATGTGTTAAGGAAGTTTCTCCTCCTATGCCTCAGTTTCCCCATCATAATGAGTGATATTTAACTCCTAGGACTGTTGGGAAGATTAAATGAGTTAATATAGTAAAATATTTAGAATGAAACCTAACACATAGTAAGAGCTGTTAAATAAATGTTAGGTATTATTATTATTGAGTTATTTTCTTTGTTTTGAGTAAGAAAGGCATGTGACTATGCATCTCACTCAGAGTGCAGCCTTGACCATCCATCATTAGTCTTAATATATATAACATTTTCATTTTCAATGCTAAGTGATCTGTGATTATATTCTTGAAAGTTTATTTTTGACTCAATAGTTATTTAACAAGAAAGTTATCTGTTTGGTTCTTAATTTCCAAGTGACTGGAACATTCTGTTTACTCCTTATATATTCATTTCAAGTTGTACGTGTTGACAGAGAATGGGCCCTAAACACTGCCACCAGGGAAACACTGAATTCTTTTGTTGCTGTTGTTCCAATTCGAGGGTAAGAATACTTACTTTAGAGCATTGTTTCCTGAGTCTACGGATTAATACAGGCCTTGTGCCCACCACGGGGGTAAGTTGGCTCCCACACCCAGGACAAACATCACCAGTAGATAACACGCTCTTTCCCACCCAGCCTGCCGCTGTCCTCACATCCTCCCTCAGGCCACGTCCCCCTCAAGGTGGCATTTGCTGTGGGATCATTTTTCCATGTCTGGCTGAGTACCTAGTAATAACAATAGAAGCCACCATTCAATTAATTTATCCCATATCAGTACAAGGTTATTATTATAAAAATCCAGAGAAGGAACCGCTCTTAAGACTATGTAGCTGGAAAAGCAGTGGTCACTGTCACCCAGGCTTCCTTGTCCCCAACACCCACCCTCCCCCCTCCTGGCAGGCACTCAGGAAATGCCTGCCCACTCTGCTCTGCCCCTCAGTAGCCTCCAAGATGCCAACAGACACAGAAGTAAAATAATTTTTAAAAATGAAAAATGAAGCAAAGCAATCCCCAGATTCTGACCATTTAGCACCTGAACTTCTCAGGGGTCCGGGGAGGAGGGTTAAATTGGGATTTCGGAGCATCTGGCCCACAGCTTTGGAGTCGGGAGCGCCTGTGGCTTCAGGAAGTCCTCAGCCCACTGCCGTTTACAAGATTCCACGCTTGAGACAAAGCCCCATGTGTCCGTCTTGTATTGCAAAAGTGATACGCACAGTTGAATCCATGACTGTCTAAATGTGCTCGCAGGTAACTCTGGGGACCCAGGGTGCCTCCAAGCCCCCCGAATGCCAAGGTAACCAGGGGTCATATCACGAACTTCAATTCCCAAGTGTGGCCGAGAAATAAGACGTGGTGGCCAGGCTTGAGCCTCCTGTGACGGATTCAGGTCATGAGTGTAAAGAGTAAAGAACCCGACTCTAATGGCTTTCACTGGGAACAGGTTTTAAAGAACCAAACGCATCCATGGGCAACTCCCTTCCGGGAGGCCTTCGATTATGTCAGCCTCGTTTTGAATTCCTGAGGTCCCAAAGGCCTTCCGGGCAAGCCCCGACTCTCCCCTGAGTTGACCGCCACCCCGTGGTCTTCCCCCTACAAGGCCTGAAGGACCTCCTCCCGGCCCGCCCATACCTCCGCATCACCGCTCCGGATGAGGGTGTCCCTGTTGGAGACCATGCCCCAGGCCGCGATGCCAATGGCCGCGATGTTGTCCTCCGAATTCCTGCTGATGGTGTTGTCTCGCACCACCTCCCCGATGAACTTCATCAGGCCGTAATGGGTGCCGCCGGTGAGAATCCAAGCGCCTGTGGCCGAGCGACAACAAGGGCTCAGCTGGCTCAGAGTGAGGGTCCCGTCCTGCGCTCGCAGTTGGCAGCATCGCGCTTTCACATGAAGCCACCTTAACGCTGATTTTAAAAAGCAATTTGTGACTCCGCCCCCCACCACCGCCTGCCAGAGCTCCCAGTCAACTCATTTGAGGATCTCGCTTTTTATAATGATGAACCATCTAGGTCTAGAGCATCTGGATCCTGCGCATGACCTGCTTAGGAGGACCTCCTCCTATCCGCGAAGCTCATGCACAGCCTACGGGGACGCGGACCGCAGGACTCGCGGGCACGCGGGCGGCACCTGGCGCCTGGACCGCGCACCTTTGGACTGCGCGATGTAGATCAGGCGGCTGAAGATCTTGCGCATGCGAGGCTTCAGGGCGAAGTTCTTGGCGCCACCGGTCACCGAAATGACCAGGTTGGGCGTTTTCAGGTGCCAATGCTGAGTCAGCAGCTCGTAGAGGATTTCGGCATCTGTGTCGCAGGACAATCGGATATACTGTGGGGAAGAGGGGAGGTGTCAGGGCCGGCGCGTGTCCTCCTGACCACGGGGCCTGCTTAGCTGGCTGACCTGCTCCCACGGGACCAGGAAGGAGGGTCTCCGCTGGGAACTGGAAGGAGGGCAGTAGACTGGGGGCATGTGGGCACCACCAAAGGGCCCTAACAGCCAGCCAGAGAACTTGGGACTTTATCCGAAAGGCACTGGGGCACCTGGGAGGTGTGTTCATTGGAGCAAACACAGGATGGGGTTTAAGGTGTGTTTCAGAGCACCCTCCAGTGGTCGAGATGACAACGGATGGAGGAACAAGGCCAAGCGAGGAACGCTGCTGCACTAGAGACATGCCTGCCGTCCCCGGGCCCAGATCCTGGCAAGAGACGGCAGTTCAGGGAGCTGGATCACCTCCCAGGGCTGGCCTGACAGGACTTGGCGTGCGGGGGGTGGCGGGCGGGGGATGGTTAATAGTCAGGGCCCGGGCTTGCAGCGGCCTGTGAATGGTTCTGCCCCTGAGACAGAGGGCACGGGGGCTTTAAGGACACCATTAACCATCATTACACGTTGCTGTAAAACCCCGTCTAAGAGCCTGCAATGTGGACGTGCTGTGGATGTGTGTAAACCTTATTCAGGGCCATATGTGGTCACGAGACTGCCACATGCCACACTAAACAGGACAGTTCAGAAAGTGTTGGCCAGGCCCCTGGTGGCGGTGAGAGCCCACGTGGGCGTTCCAGGGACTGCCTGCCTGCAGGGTGCAGCGACAGGCCTTGGGCTGAGGGTCTGTCGTCACCCAAGCTTCCCAGTTGCACGTAATGGAATCTCAGCTTTTATACTTTTACAAGGTTCACCTTTGTTGTCATAGTTTTTGGACCGCGCGCCCGTCTCCCCCGCTTCCGTACCATTAGTTCAAGGCAACTCCAGGCAGCCCCAGGGGCGTTAGCACATGAATGAGCCAGTGGGTTAGAAAACCTGGGCTCACCTTCCCCTTCTTGCCCATAGACTCAAACTGAATGTCCCCGAAGGCGTCGGTCGGAAACTCCTTGGTGTGTTTCTTGTAATTCCATTTCTCGTCCTGGTTGATCTGCGTGCCTTCGATGTGCTGGCTCTGCGTGTGGCCACACTTGCACACGTTTTCCCTGAGGGGAGTGGCATGGGTGCAGAGAGGAGATTTCATTAACCTACCTAAAAAAGTTCATCGCGTTTCTCAAAGAAACCACACAGTACTAAATCAGCCCAAAAAGAGAGCTGACCCTCGAGTTTCATTTACATTATTTTTGTCATCTCAGTTGCTTGTTGAGAAACTCTCTTGGCGTTTCATCTCTGTCGTCTAACTGCCCATCCACCCGAAGGCTGGCTCTCTGCTGAGAGCTGGGTCACCAGGAGAGCAGACCTTGCGGGCGTGGAGTCTGGCCTGTGCCTAAGGAGCTGTGGTATTATTACAGGAACGAGCCTTACAAATCTGACGCTGCTAACCCAGCTTCCCGCAGGGGCCATAGCACGCAGGAGCCCTGGGCGGGTCTCCGTGCCACGGTGCCAACGCTGCCAGTTTGCCCTGCCAGTAAATCTCCTCTGCAGTGAGCCGGGCCCTCCTTCCCGTGGGCTGTACTCACTGGAGAGAGGGGTCCCCTGGCAGGGGCCCAGAGTGTTCCAGAGTTTAGAGGGACCATCCTTTCCGTACTGGGCATCAGCTGCTTGGGAGACTTTCAATAATTTGGGCCAGACGAGGTCAGGCTGTGTGATGAATAAACACTAGCTCTTCCCATTACGAGTGCAGTAGAACTAAATTTAATTGTTAAGTGATATGCATGATATGAAAGTGGAAGAGGGTGAAAAGATAGGCAATGAGTGGTAAAGCCTCTTCCCCTTCTTCCTGCCAACATCCTGCAATCATTCGGCCAACGTGGACTGAGAGTCCACCTGGAGTCCGGCCTGGGCGGACTCCCACGGCACCCGCAGGTTAACTGGATGGGACTCCGGCCCTCAAGTCGCCGGCGCCCTCTCTCTCAGGAATAACTAAGGACAACACCTGGCAGCACGCGGTGAGGAACAGACTAACACCTGCGTTTGTCCCAGCGCAGCCTTCTCCTCTCGGGCTTGCTGAGGGGCTGGAACTGAGCAAAGCATCTGCCGGGCCTGGCACACGGTGCATGCTCTAGCCAGTGATCTTAGACTATGGGGGTGCCACACATGCAAATCAGGGAGTAATGAAGGCAGTGGCAACAGAAAAGAGCAAAAATGCAGTAAAAAAAACAAAAAAACTAAAAACACATCCATGACTACTTGGCCCCTCTATCCAGGGCTGTGCTGCACCCCAAGGGCTATGGTGCCCAAAGAGATGAACAACTGCAACAAAAACGGTGCCGTGGCCAAAGCCACCCCCTCGGGAGGCACTGCTCCCCTCCCTCCTGGCTTCTTTGCTGCCTGTTCTGCCCACTCAACTCTCCCCCTTCCCTCTCCCGTCGATCTTCAGACAAGATGCCGCAGGGTGCTGAGAACTCAAGGGGGCCATGGCCAGTGGACAAGGAGAGCAGAGTTCTGTCCCAAGAGGAGGGACAGTGGCAAAGTGAGAGCCATGTTTGGCCATTGCCACCAGCCAGAGGAGCAGGGCTCTCCTGTTTCTGCGATAGCGAAGGAATAATGAAGCCGGACAGGGTCACGCCCCGTAAGTGAGCAAATGTCCCGATCTGCCCAGTTTACCCTGTTGCCCAAGCCCCAGTCGGATCAATGCCCCCGTCATTCTTATCAGTGTCCCAGGTCCCCCAGCAAAGGATGGGGTCACTCTAACCGCAAACCTACTAGGAAAGGCAGCCCCTCTGGCAGACATGGGCCCGGCCAGGGTGCAGGGACAGCAGGGGATTCAACCCCCACTGGCCCCTAGCGCCCCTGGGCAGCACACTACTGGGACGACCATGGTTAGTGACCTAGAGCAAGGGTTCCCCATGCAGGGCGGGTCCAACAAGCAGAGAAACAGAGAAGATCTGTTAGGGTTCTCTCCGGCTGGCCTCTGTTTATCTTACACTCTCTGTTCCCGGCACGGGAGGGCATTCGGCAACCACCCTCGGAACAATGAAGGAACAAACGAGCGATGACCACACTGATTGGTCTTCTCGTAAACAGTCTGCATCCTCGGCCATCCTCAGTCACATTTGCGAGGTAGGTATTTCCGTCTTCCAGAAGATGGGCTTTAGCTGCCATGACCAGAGGAAGGCTTGGGTTCTCAAGGTCTCCTTCAGTGACGAGCTTATTGGGATGATGGTCAAAAGTACCTACACTTCGAAAAACATGCTGTGGTGGTAGATCTCATTTCCATTCTGCCAAACGATAATAGTGGCACAATTTTCTGTGATGGCTTCTAAAAATACAACAGGAGCAGAAACTAGCTGCTGCAGGTGGCGTCCAACTGTGGCCAAGAGCCTACCACCCGGAAGAATTGGCTTCGCATGTGTCACGTGAAATGAGTCCCTCTGCTAACGAGAGCTGCTGAGGCCTGAGATGACTACCGAAGTCACGTGATAGAGAGAGTTCGGGATGAGGACGGACTCGGCACCAGCCGCTCACTCTGCTGCGAGCGGGACCTCGGCCTGGGTCCCTGCTGGGGCTAACACTCCATTACAAGCAGAGGAGAGGCCACGAAGGCATGGGGAGTGCGGACACTTGGGGAAGGGACGGGGTGACAGGCAGGAGAGAGAGAGTGGAGAGGACAACCTCAGGACCCTAGTTCTGACTCCCGGACCAAGTCTGCAGCCTGTAACGCCACACTGTCCATGAGGTAGCCATGAGTCACATGCGACTATTTAATTGTATAGTCTAATTAATTAAAGTTAAAATTAAATAAATTCACTTCCGCGGCTGTACTAGCCACATCTCAAACGCTCAACAGCCGCATATAGCGAGTGACTACCATAGAGGACAGTGTCCCTACAGGATATTTCTGTCATAGCTGAACGTCCCATTGCGCAGAGCACCTATGAGGACAGCGGCGATCTGCTGATTTCTCCCTGGAACCCAGCATGGCCACAGCAGTGGGGAGAACACACCCAGGTCGTGGGCTACAGCCTCAGGCGTCCAGGAGGCGGCCCCGAGGCCGGGAGGCAAGGTCTCGGCACCAGCACTGGGGCAACAGGCAGACATCACTCTCCACAAACAGGAATCCACCGGGGGCTGGAGTGGGGAGGCATGAGTGGCTCGGCTCAGCGCACGCGGCCGAGGGACTCTTGGGGAGCCTTGGACAGCCGGCGCCGGCAAGCGTGGCCAGCAGCCGCGAAATCGGATTTTCCCTATTACTAGCCTGGGCTCCCCTGCCTGATGGGTGACTCAGACTAACAGAGTATTCCCGCCACCCGAGGAGAGAGAAAAATTACAAGTATGGGAAGTTCAAAGAGTAGACAGCTTGACCTTGAGTAGAGTAGGCGAGCATTCCTGAGGTGGGAGCTGGAAGGCTCTGAGACGTCCCTGTCCTCTGCTTGAGGTGTCATGGCGGGGACTGCTCACCCCATCTCCCTTCATGCGAGACTCAAGCCATACCCAGGCACGACCAAGGGGCCAGCTCGAGGTTTCCATATCTCACATCCACTGCCTCTTCTGCTAGCAGGGGCCCCCGGGTTTTCCCTCGAGGAATCATCCCATTCCACGCTGCGTCCACGTGGACACGATGCCCAAGCCTGGCCATTCAACACGGTCCACCCCCAGCCAGAAATCCACATAGAGGTGGACACGCGGCCCACGTCTGGCCAGGGAGAACCATGCATATCAGCCCAGGCCTGTTGGTGGAATCACTGGGGACAAGGCCCTCTTCTCCCCATGGCGAGCTGGGGACCCAGAAGCCAAAGATATGGTGACCATTTTGCCACCACTGTGAAGAGCCCGCCCATCTAGACAATAGCAGAAACAATAGGGGAGAAAGAGACAGGGTCTTGGTGGCCTTGAGCCCTGGATCTGGCTGTGTTTTCTAGCCAGGAGTCCTGTCCCCACCCTCTTTCACCGAAGCCAGTTAGTGGGAGATCTGCAGCCGAGGTGAGTGCAGCCTGCCTGAGGCGCCGTGGAGGGCGGGCACGGGGGCCACAGGAACACACAGCCTGGGGATCAGAAAGCGTGGGCTCAGGCCCTCGTCTGACGGCCACAGGCCACGTGACCTTGGGTAGCCGGCTGAACCCCTCTGCCTAATGCACCGTGTCTGTCCAGTGACCTTAGCAGCTACCTTGCAGGGGCAGTTGTGGAATTAGCAACCAAGTACGTGAAGCCCCCATGACATGGCAGATGCCCAGTAAGCGATTACTGACTGAACGTACACACCCAAACTGGGTCTTCTTCCAGTCAAACAAACGGATCGACAGCAAAACCTCCCAGGGAAACACTTCGGGGAGTTTATACTCTGTCCCATGACTCATGATGACTAAGTTCATGTCGATGACAAAAGAGAGGGTCTTCCTTTGAACGATGCTCATTTTCTGATTCACGCGAAGTGAGAAGACACACTCGGTAAGAATCCCTTACGCTCTGGGGCGCCGTGGTTGTTCTTTATGTGCTACCCCACGGAACTCGAGCCTCAGCCGGGAGGAGTACCTGGCGAGCATTCTAGCATGAGAGAATCGGTTCAGGAAGCAGAACACCTGGCTCGAGGTCATGCAGTGACCAGGCAGCCAGGCCAAGGTTGGCCCTGGGCCGATTCCGATATCCCTGCTCTTGCTCGTCCGCACGCCTTGCTCCGTCCCCACACCTGCTCAGGAGAGGGTCCGCACTTCTACAGCAGCAGCGCTCCCACCAGTTACCAGGCAGGCTCTTTGTTCTCTCACCAGCAGGCAAAACAAAAGGGCAGAGAGGAACAAGAGGGGAGGGTGGCGGGGCTCAGTTGTTCATCAGGATCCAGGGGCATCTTCCGTGGGACAGAGCAGCAGTCAAGCCACGCGCTCACTGGCTCACTGGGGTAGCACGCGCGGAGGGTCTCCCTGGGGCGGAGCTGCTGGGGCCGCTCCCACGGCTTTCGCAGCCCAGCCCCGGCGTTCCAGCACACAGGAGGCTCACAGCAGACAAACACCCAATTCGATGGGAAGGCCCCAGGTCAAGAGCCCGACAGGGAGCCTGTCGGATTCCATGCATGCACCTGTGTGGTGTCACCTGCCAACCACCATAAAACAGCAACATGCATTGCCACAGCCACTCAGGTGGCCTCGCAGGCTTGTGGGGGTGCTGACGGGGTGACAGCTGCTCTTGGAGCCTTTACCCACGGTTCCAAAGCTAAAGATAGAAAACAAAATGATTTCGCTTTAGGGACCAACTTCAAGCTCCTTGCTGAATTCTTCCTGCTCACGCACCATCTCTGAGAATTGCAAGATGGAAACAACTTTCCTAATGAACGAGGGAGCATGCGCTTGTTTGTTGAAAGGATTGTTAATAATTATATTCAAACATGGAAGCAAAAACGGAGGGAAAAATAGTTGCTTACGTGGCTTTAGAATCTTTGGTAAAGAAGACACATTCCCGTTTCTTAAAATTTGCTTGAATAAAATTCACCAGGTCCTTCAGAGAAAGAACATTGGACAACACGTTACTAATTTGCACCCTGCCCCCATGCTGTGACTAAGGAATACTAAATATGACCTGAGACTGCTCTGAAGGTTTTAAGAATTCACTGCACATTCACAGCATCCAGCACCTGCTCACGCTCTTAGAGCACATAAAGTTTTAAAAAAGAGGCATTTGTTTACATTTTTATAACTAAGCAC
>PVJD01019990.1:0-10482 GCA_004026545.1 Mormoops blainvillei
CCCATGTGCCGCAGCCCAGTGCCCCACACAACTTGGCCTCCCAGAAACATACTCCAAATGCTTTATTGTTCTGCTGAGATGCTTACAAATACTGAAAATCACCCAGCCTGGACCCAGCAACCACAGCCCAGTGCTGGAGAGGGGGCAGGGAGGTGAGTTCAGAACAAATCTCACACACTGCCCTTTTGAACCATTTCTTTTAAGGTGTCCAAATTGGAATGTATTAGTCTAGATCACTGTATGTCCTTGGGTACTTTTGAAAACAATAGAACAATAGGTGGTGTTTATTTTATCAGCTGAGTACTCAGGGAGAGAAGGAAAGAGAGCCTTGGTAAGAGCACTCATTCTGTGGTGACTATGGGCATAACCAAAGATGGGTTCCACTCTGGCATGACATCAGCCTTAACACCAAGGTTGGGAAATAAAATTCACTGAAGAATCTAACCAGTAACTCTTCAAATAAACAAACAAGCAACAAATTTTAAAAGCCCTGGTAGGGGGAGTGAGGGGCAGAAGGGAGCCAGGACCCAGATTTGCCATGACATGTTATCCGAAATGTCCGTTTCTCACAAAAAAAGTATGAGATGTATAGAGACACAGGAATGTATGATACACATTTTTTTAAAAAGTAGAAAAGAGAAACTGCCTGAGAGAGACCAAATGTTAGATTTAAACAAAAACACTTCAAAGTGACCATTATAAATGTGTTCAAAGAACAAAAGTGAACTGATTAAAGAATAAAGTACAATGACAATGTTGCATCAAATAAAAAATATCAATAAAGAGACAGAAAATTTTTTTTTCAAAAAGAATCACATGAATGCTAGTTTCTAGCCCAGCATGTAAGAAGCTTGGAAGTCATTGCTCCGAACAATATAAAAACTGAAGATATCAAAAATAACAACTCTTACGTCTTTCAGAGAATTGAGGTCACAGGGAAAACTACCACCCCCAAAACTGGAGAGACAGACAGGCGGATACAGAGAATTGCAACTTACCAGAGGAAAAACTCACAAGCCAAAACCCATGCAGGAACCAGTACTGTTTCTTTTACCCAGTACCTCATGCCCAGCTTTCAACAAAAAATTATAAAGCATACTAAAAGGCAAAGAAGAAAACAGTCAGGAGAGGTTAGGGAAAGCGTCAGAGCAAGCTCAGATCAAGCGGGAATGCTGGCACTGTTAGACTGGGAATTTTAAAACAACAATTAGCAAGCTACGGGCTGTAATGGAAAAAGTAGACATGCAAGAACAGATGCGTAATGTAAGCAGAAAGGTGGAAATCCTTAGAAAGAATGAAAAAGAAATGGTAGAAATAAAAAACATTGTAATAGAAATGAAGAAAGTCTTTGATAGGCTCTTTAGTAGACTGGACACAGCTGAGGAAAGAATTAGTTTGAGAATATGTCAATAGAAACTTCTAAAACTCAAAATCAAAGAGAAAAAAAAGATTGAAATAAGTAGAACAGAATCTCCAAGACCTGTGGGACAGCTACAGAAGGTACAACACATGTATTAATGTAAATATCAGAATAAGAAGGTAGAAAGGAACAAAACAAATATTTAAAATAATAATGACTGAGAATTTCCCAAAATTAATGTCAGACACCAAACCACAGATCTAAGAAGTTCAGAGAACACCCAGGAGAATAAATGCCCCCAAATCTATACTTAGACATATCACATTCAAACTGTAGAAAATCAAAGATAAAGAAAAAATCTTTTAAAAAGCCAGAGGGGGAGAAAACACCTTACTTGTAAAGGAATAAAGAAAAATATTATGTTAAACTTCTCCTCAGAAACCATGTAAGCAAGAGAAGAGTAGAGTGACATAGTGTTTAAAGGGGGAAAAAATGGATGTATGAACAAAATCAGAATATCAAGAGATAGAAATTTTAAAAATAAACCAAACAGATTCTGGAGCTTAAAGGTACAATAACTGATATAAAAATTCATTTACAAGTGTTCGATAACAGATTTGAGCAGGCAAAAGAATCAGAGAACTTGAATATGGGAAAATTGACATTGTCAAGCCTGAAGGGCAGGGGAAAAAAAAAATGAATGAAAACAAGTGAACACAGCCAAAAGAGTTTTTGGGTTACCATCAGAAAACCAAACATATACACTATGGGAGTTCCAGAAATAAATGGGATAATACACATGGCATATTTCACTGATCCAAAACAAAGATTCCAAAAATTTATATGGAACCAAAAGAAACACTGAATAGCTTCAGCAAGCTTGAGAAAGAACAAAGTTGGAGGTAACACAGTACCTGATAGCAAACTATACTACAAGGTCACTGTAATCAAAACAGTCTGTCACTGGCATATGAACAGGCACATAGATTAGTGGAACAGAACAGAGAGCCCAGAAATAAACCCACACCTTTATGGTCAATTAATATTTGACAAAGGGGGCAAGAGCATACAATAGAGGAAAGACAGTCTCTTCAATAGATGGTGTTGGGAAAATTGGACAGGTACATGACAAAAATGAAACTATACCAGCAAATTACACTGTACACCAGAATAAACTCAGAATGAATGAAAGACTTCAATGAAAGTTACAAAACAAAAAAATTCCAGCAGAAACATAGGCAGTAAAATTTCAGATATCTTATGTAGCAATATTTTTGCCAATATATCTCCTAGGGCAAGGGAAACAAAGGAAAAAGTAAACAAATGGGTCTACATCAAATTAAAAAGCTCCCACACAGCTAAAGAAACCATCATCAAAATGAAAAGGAAATCCCACTGTATGGGAAAACATATTTGCCAGTGATACATTGAACAAGGGTTTAACCTCCAAAATATATAAAAAACTTATATGACTCAACACCAGGAAGACAAATAATCCCATTAAAAAATGGGCAAAGGACCTAAGTAGACAATTCTCCAAAGAGGACATACAGATGGCTCATAGACATATGAAAAAATGTTCAACATCACTAGCCATCAGGAGATGCAAATTAAAACCACACCTGGCTGGTGTGGCTCAGTGGACTGAGCACTGGCCTGCGGACCAAAAGATCGCCAGTTTGGTTCCCAGTCAGGGCACATGCATGGGTTGCAGACCAGGTCCCCAGGTCGGGGTGTGCAAGTGGCAACCAATCCATGTATCTCTCATACAGTGATGTTTCTCTCACTCTCTTTCTCCTTTCCTTTCCCTCTATCTAAAAATAAATAAATAAAATCTTTCTTAAAATAAAATAAATAAATAAAACCACATTGAGATATCACCTAACACCTGCCAGAAATATTACCATCAATAAATCAACACACAACAAGTGCCTGCAAGGATGAGGAGAAAATGGAACATTACTACACTGTTGGTGGAAAAGCAGATTGGTACAGGCCCTGTGGAAAACACTATGGAGTTTCCTCAAAAAATTAAAAATGAAACTGCCTTTTGACCCAGTGATCCCACTTCTGGAAATATATCCTTAGTATCCCAAAACACCAATTCAAAAAAATATATGTGCCCCTATGTTCATAGCAGCATTATTTATAATAGCCAAGATCTGGAAACAGCTGTGGTACATTTACACAATGAAATACTATGCAGCAGTAAAAAAGACTGAACTCTTACCTTTTGCTATAGCAAGGGTGGACCTGGAAAGTACTATGCTAAGAGAAATAAGCTAGTCAGTGAAAGATGAATACCATATGATCTCACTTAAAGTAATGAACAGAGTAGAAACAGAAGCATAGGTATATAAAACAGAGTGAGAGCTATTGTGGGGAAGTAGAAGGGGGGACTGGAAGAAAGAAGCTGAAGGGATTAACCAAAGAACATATACGCCTGACCACGGACATGGGCAATGGTGCGGTAATGGCCTGAGGGACGAAGTACCCAGGGGCTGGATGGAGGGAGAAAAGGGGGTAAACATAAACACGGAGACAACCGTAATAGCATAAACAGTTCAAAAAGAAAAAAAAAAGAAAGGAAGAGCAGGGGTAAAGAATTTTTTTTTAATAATGGCCAGAATTTGATGAAATACATGAATCTAAAAATTCAAGAAACCAAATGAACTCCAAGTATGAGAAGCTAAAAGAGACACACCAAGACACACTAACCTAGGTGGATTTATTTGGTATACTCAAAGCATTTCATCCCAGAGTATCAGAATACACATTTTTTTAAATGCACATCGAACATTTTCCAGGATAGGCCACATGTTACTACACAAAACAATTCTCAATAAATTTAAAAAGATTTAAATTATATCGAACATCTTCTCCAGTCACAATGGTATGAAGCTAAATATCAGTTACCAAAAAAACCCCAAAAAACCCCTGAAAAACACAAACACCTGGAGGCTAAACTACATGTTACTAAACAAGTGAGTTAACATGAAAAAAAAAGAAGTCAAAAGATACTTTGAGACAAATGAAAATAAAAACACAACAACCCCAAATCTACAGGACACAGTGCTAGCAGTCCTAAGAGGAAAATTCATAGCATTATAGGTCTACCTCAAGAAACAAGAAAAATCTCAAAAAACTTACACATAAAGGAACTAGAAAAAGAATGACAATGGCCAAAATAAGTAGAAGAAAAAAATAGTAAAGATCAGAGCGGAAATAAACAAAGTAGAGGCTAAAAAATACAAAAGATCAATAAAACCAAGAGCTGATTCTTTGAAAAGGTAAACGAAATTGATAAACCTTTAGCCAGAATCATCAAGAAATAAAAGAGAGGAGCCAGATCAATAAAATCAGAAATGAAAGAGGACAATAACAACTGACACCACAGAAATAAAAAAGAAAATATTATGAACAACTATATGCGAACAGATTGGAAAATCAAACTGTATGGGAGTCCTACAACCAAGGAGTTAAAGAAGAAATATTCATCCAGACCGGTAGGAGGGGCAGAGATGGGCAGCCAGGGCAGAGGGACACGAGATAAGGCAGCAGCCGGCGGACCGGGTGGTCCCACATTTGTGTGCAGATAAACTGGGAGGAACAACTGGGAAATGAGAGAGACCGCGCAACCCAGGGTCCTGGCACAGGAAAAGAAAGCCTCAAAACCTCTACCAGTAAAAACCTGTGGGGTTTGCAGCAGCGGCAGTAACTGCCAGTCCCACAGGAGAGTTCATCTGAGTCCCAGGGTCCCAGAATGTACACAAACCCACCTGGGAATCAGCACCAGAAGGTCCCAATTTGCTTGTGGGTAGTAGGGGAAGTGACTAAGAGCTGGCCAAGAGCCAAGCAAGCGGCATTGTTCCCTCTTGGACCCCTCCCCCAAATACAGCATGGCAAAGCAGTTATGTGGTTTGCCCCTCCTTGGTGAACACCTAAGGCTCTGCCCCTTACAATGTTTAAATAGTGTGCAGATACAAAAAAAAAAAAAAAATATATATATATATATATAGAGAGAGAGAGAGAGAGAGAGAGAGAGAGAGAGAGCCCAAAGGAAAGAACAGATCAAAGTTCCAAAAATAGAACTAAGCAATGAAGAGATAGCCAACCTAACAGATGCAGAGTTCAAAACACTGGAAATCTGGATACTCACAGAATTGGTTGAGTATGGTTGCAAAATGCAGGAAAAAGTGAAGGCTACATACGGTGAAATAAAGCAAAATATACAGGGAACCAACAGTGAAGGAAAGGAACTGGGATTCAAATCAATAATTTGGAGCAAAAAGAAGAAATAAACATTCAACCAGAACAGAATGAAGAAAGAAGAATTCAAAAAAATGAGGCGAGGCTGAGGAACCTATGGGACAACTTTCAATGTTCCAACATCTGAATCATAGGGGTGCCAGAAGGAGAAGAGGAAGAGCAAGACATTGAAAACTTATTTGAAAAAGTAATGAAGGAGAACTTCCCCAATCTGGCAAAGGAAATAGACTTCCAGGAAGTCCAGGAAGCTCAGAGAGTCCCAAAGACGTTGGGCCCAAGGAAGCACACACCAAGGCACATCATAATTAAGCTACCCAAGATTAAAGATAAGGAGAGAATCTTAAAAGCAGCAAGTGAAAAGGAGGAAGTTACCCACAAAGGAGTTCCCATCAGACTATCAGCTGATTTCTCAAAAGAAACCTTACAGGCAAGAAGGGACTGGAAAGAAGTATTCAAAGTCATGAAAGGCAAGGATTTACATCCAAGAATACTCTCTCCAGCAAAGCTATCATTTAGAATGGAAGAGCAGATAAAGTGCTTCCCAGATAAAGTTAAAGGAGTTCATCATCACCAAGCCCTTATTACATGAAATATTAAAGGGACTAATCTAAGAAAAAGAAGATGATCAAAACTATGAACAGTAAAATGACAACAAACTCACAACTATTAACTACTGAACCTAAAAGCAGAAACAAAAACAAACTAAGCAAACTGCTAGAACAGGAACAGAATCACAGAAATGGAGATCACAGGGAGGGTTATCAGTGGGGACAGGGAGGGGGGAGGATGGGGAAAAGGTACAGGAAATGGAGAAGCCAAAGAACTTATATGTACGACCCATGTAGATGAACTAAGTAGGGGAAATGCTGGTGGGAGGGGGGCGAGCAGGGTGGAGGGGAGTAAAGGGGAGAAAAATATGGGGCAACTGTAATAGCATAATCAATAAAATATATTTTAAAAAATAAAATAAAATATACCAGGGAGAAAAAAAATAAACAGGAATTAACACCAATTGTTCTCAAACTCTTCCAAAAGTAGAAGAGGAGAAAATACTTTCTAACTAATTCTATGAGACAAGCATTACCTGATGCCTAAGCCATATAAATACATCACAAGAATATTACAGTCCAATAGCCTTTATCCATATGATGCAAAAATCCTCAACAAAACACCAGCAAACCAAATCCAACAGCATACAAAGAAAATTATACACCATGCAAGTCAGATTTATCCCAAGAATGCAAGAATGACTCAACATTTAAAAAAACTAATCAATGTAATACACCTTTTTAATAGAACAAAGGAGGACAACCCCACATGATTGTTAATTGATGCAGAACAGGCATTTGACCAAATTCAACACCATTCCATAATAAAAATATTGGAAAGAACAGGAATAGAAGGGAATTTATTAAGAACCTACAACTAGCATCATACTCAATGGTGAAAGGCTGAGAGGTTTTCCCCTAAAATGAGGGACAGTACAAGGATGTCTGCTCTCACCATTGCTATTCAACACTGTGCTGGGAGTTCTAGCCAGAGTAACAGAACAAGAAGAAAAAAAAAAGAAAGACACTCAAATTGAAAAGGTATAATGTATCTAGTCACAGATGACATGATTCTACAGAGAAAACCCTAAAGGACCCACAGGAAAAGCAACTAGATCTAATAAACAGATTCAGCAAAGCTGTAGTACAAGATCAACACACAAAAATCAGTTGAGTTTCTGTACAGTCAGAAAATCTGAAAAGGAAATTCTAAAGTAATCCAATTTTAAAATAGCATCTATAAGAATAAGATACATAGGAATAAATTTATTCAAGAAGATGAAACACTTGTACACTGAACCCGACAAAACATGGCTGAAAGAAGTTAAAGAAAATCTAAATAAAGGGGAAGCCCTCTAAAGTTCACGGGTAAGAAGGCTTTTTATTGTTGAGAGGCCGCGTACACCTACAGCGATCTACAGACCGAACGCAATCTCTATCAAAATCCCAACAGGATATTTTGCAGAAATGAAAACGGTGATCTCCTAATTCATAAAGAATTGTGAGATACCCTAAATAGCAAAAACCTTCTTTAACAATAGTAACAAGTCAGGGAACTCACACTTCCAGTTTCAAAACTTACTACAAATTTTAAATGGGTAAAAAGCTTTAATAAGCATTTCTCCAAAGAAAATATACAAATAGCCAACAAGCACATAAAAGATGCTCAACATTACTAATCATTAGGGAAATGCAAGTCAAAACCACAATGAGACACTTCATACCCATTAGGATGGCTATTATTTTTTTAAAAAACACACACAAAATAGTAAGTGTTCAAGAGGATGGAGAAACTGGAGCCATTGTGCCTTGTTGAGAGTGTAAAATGGTCCGGCTGCCGTGGGAAACAGCCTGGCGCTTCCTCAAAAATTAAACATTGAATTACCACATGATCCAGCAATTCCTCGTCTAGGTACATACTCAAAAGAACTGAAAGCAGGGCATCTAAGATGTTTTTATACCCAAGTTCATTTTGGCATTTCTCACAATAACCAAAAGGTGAAGGAAACCCAGTGTCCAATGACAGATGAATGGATAAACAGAATGTGGTGTGTACCCGCAATGGAATATTACTATTCAACCTTTAAAAGGAATGAAATGCTGATACATAATGACCCTTTAAAAGATGCTAAATAAAATAAGCCAGACACAAAAGAACAACTATTGTATGATTCCGCTTAATAAGAAATACCTAGAATAGGCAAATTCGTCGAGACAGAAAGTAGAATAACGGTTTCCAGGGGCTGTGGGGAGAGCAGTGTGAGGAGTTATTGCTAAATACTTACAGAGTATGTGTTAGGGATCATAAAAAAAAAAAAAGATGATGGTGATAATTGCACAACATTGTGAATGTGATGTACAGTAAATTGAATTGTGCACTTAAAAATGGTTGAAATGGCAAATTTTGTGTTATGTGTACTTAATCACAATAAGAAAAAATTTTTTTTAAAGGAAAGAAATGCTTAGCATCTAGAAGCAGAGGTGGCAGGAAGAAGGTGAGCAAACCACCAGCAAAGGTGACTATTCCAGTGGGGAGGGATAGGACACTGTCAAAGGAAAGCACAGGGCCTGGGCCATCTCGTTCAGTGGCAAACGATTCCAGGAAGACCCAAGCTAGAGGGCTTCCTCTTCTCAGTTCTGGTTTTGCTCTCAAGAATGAATTCAGGTGAGAGACAGAAAGTATAGCAGAAATGAAGTGGCAAGTTTATTTGTGAAATACACTTGAACATGACACTGAAAGCAGGCACACAGCTAGTCCGAGCGCCTTGCCCGTTGGGATTTCAGTGGTTATATGCTTGCAGTCAGCCTCCAAGCTCTCCATCCTCTTCCCTTCTCAGGACCTTGAGATTAACACAGTTTTAAAGGTTTCCTTTCCCAGATAGTGGAAACGATACATACAGAATTTCAAGGCTCCCCTTCCCCTAGCTAATCGTGTAGTCTCTTGTGACCTTTAGAACTCATGGTAATCTTATCTGACTGGACTCAAGACTACTGAATTAATGAATTAATAAGTAAGACCTTCCTCCCTCCCCATCCCCACCTTGGTTTGCTATCTATCCTGCCTAACAGCAAACACTGCCCAGGCACTACAACTGGCATCCTGGACAGCGAGCCTGAGGCATGAAGGAAAGACATACAGACGATCACTAAGTTCAGATGGTTGGTGGCTGGCAGTACACACCTTTCCCCCATCCAGTGTGTCATTTCAGGCCCCAGTCATTGACCGTGGGCCATTTCTACAGCCTCCTAATGTGTCCCTGGACCACCCTCCATCCCTTTAACCCATCTTCCCTAATGCTGAGGGGGTCAGCCTCCTAAAGCAAATCTAACCCTACTGCCTCGGCTCACAAGCTTCTCTGCTGGTTCCCTCACTGGGAACCTGCTGCCTCCTTGGTTTGGCCAAGGCGATTTACAGGCTGGTGCCGACATGTTCCGCCGGCCGTGTCCCACACCCCACCCCTGCACCAACCCAAGTTCTATCTGGCCAGGCTGAGCTTCTCACCTTCCCTTAACAGCGTGCTCTGCATACATTGCAATGGCCTCCAGCCCACTCCCTTGGCAAACTCCTACGTAATCTTGAAGACTCATTGCAAATATCACCGCTATGTTGGGTCTTCCTGACTCTTCCTCAGAAAAATGGTTGTGCCCTCCTGCTGTCCCACAGCACTTCTTGTAGATAATTGAGTTTCACACTACACCTGGGACAGAATCTCGAGCTAGTCTGTGTAAAATATTAAAGGAATGGTAACCTTCTGAGTTGGTAGTCTTGGGGCCATCCAAGCAACTGGCGTCTTGGTCCAAGGTGTGTGGTCTAATTATGTCCCTTGCGCTCACGTGCCCACTCCCCCATTTTTATTCCCCAACCACGTGACTCTGAGGGAGGGGCCTAAGAAGTGGTACTAGTTGAGACTGAGAAATGGCAGAGGAGAAAAAATACAAAGTTGGGGGTGAGGGTGATCTCTGTGAGCTAAGAGCAGAAGTGGCAGGTAGGCCACATGTACACCAGGCACACATACCGCTCAGGTGACCACGCCTCAAACATGGACTTTGGCTGCCCTGGCGGGACAGGTGAGCCAGGCTGTTTCCCAGCAGGCAGGAGGTGCCTGAGCTTGCTCATTCGGCTGCAGCCATAGCCAGCATGCCTGAAAAGACCTGGGAGCTGAGCCTGCTGCTTCTGCTGGGGCTGGGGCTGGGCTCCCAGCAGGCCCTACCCCCACCCTGTGAGAGGTAGGAGTGGAGGGGGAAACTGGGGATGGGGCAGGGAAGCTGAGATGAGATCTCAAGCCCCAGAGGTCAGGCTTTCAG
>PVJD01019991.1:0-10474 GCA_004026545.1 Mormoops blainvillei
TGCTTTTAAGTTTTTGTGTCTTTATCCTACATTAAAATTTTCTATAATAATGTATTACAACTTCATTACTGAATTATTTAAAAGTGTATTATTTGAGAATGTTACTATTCTCATTATTTAGAATACCCTATATAACAATTTACAGACCTAAAAGGATTATAGACTGAGACATCAGGGAAATCTTTCCTTTTGTCTAAATATCTATTTTACCTTTTTTCCTTGAAAAATAGAACTAAGATTTTCTCCATTTTTCTTTGGATATCAGAAAAGTTTGGAGCCAAATTTGCAGCCCTGTTTTAGAATAGTCATGCCCATGTCTAAATGCTGCCCTCATTTCTTTTTTAACTATTTTATTTATTTATATTTATTTTTAAAAACATTTTATTTACTTATTTTTAGAGAGAGGGGAAGGGAAATAGAGAGGGAAACATCAATGTGTGTTTGCCTCTGGAGCACCCTCTACTGGGGACCTGGCTCGCAACTCAGGCATGTGCCGTGACTGGGAATTGAACTGGTCACCCTTTTGTTTGCAGGCGGGCACTCAACCCACATCAGCCAGGGCTATTTATTTATATTTAGAGAGAGGGAAAGGAAGGGGAGAGAAAAAGAAGAAGATAAACATCAATGTGAGAGAGAAACATCAATTGGTTGCTACTTGTATGAGTCCTGACCAGGGACCAAACCTACAACCAAGGCATGTGCACAGACCAGGTATTGAACCCAGTCACCTTTTGGTTTACAGTACAAAGCCCAACCAACTGAACCACACTGATCAGGCCTCATTTCAGGATATGTTTCCTTATGTATACTTCCCCTGTGCCAATTAAATATTTACAATTTTCAATTTAACTGCCCATATTTATATAAATTTATAAATGATCTTTCCTCTTTGGTGTAATAAGAGAATTTATGTGTGAAGAAACAACAAATGAATGCCTCTTGAACCACTGATATTCAACATTATACTGGAAATTCTAACCAGAAGTTAGTAGAAAATAAAAAGAGATAAAAGGTATCCAAATTGAGAAGGAAGAAGTAAAATTATCTCTATTTACAGATGACATATTCACCAATATAGAAAATTCCAATGAATACAAAAGGAAGCTACTGGAGCTAATAAATTAATCAATATAGCAGAGTAGGAGATCAACAGAAAAATCAATTATGTTTCTATAAACATGCAATGAACAATGCAAAAAGAAAATAAGAAAGCATCTAAAGAAACAAAATATCTAGGAATAAGTTTAACCAAGAAGGTGAGTGAACTGTACACTAAAGATTATAAAACATGGCTGAAAGAAATTCACGACCTAAAGAAAAGAAGAGATGACCAATATTCACCAATTAAAAATTTAGTATTGTTAAATACTAAAGTATTTAGCATACATTTTAGTATTGTTAAAAAGGTAATACTGCCCACAAAGATCTACAGACTCAATTAATTCCTAATAAAATCTGAACAATATTTTTTGCAAAAATGGGAAAACCACCCTGGCTGGTGTGGCTCAGTGGATTGAATGCCAGCCTGTGAACCAAAGAGTCTCCAGTTCGATTCCCAGTCAGGGCACATGCCCGGGTTGCACCAGGTCCCCAGTAAGGGGTGCACAAGAGGCAACCACACATTGATGTTTCTCTTCCTCTCTTTCTCCCTCCTTTCCTCTCCGTCTAAAATTAAAATAAATAAAATCATTTTTTAAAAAATGGAAAAACCAATCCTCAAATTCATATATAACTGAAAGGGGCCCACCAAAAATAAAAGTATATTTAAGAAAAAGAATAACAAATATGAAGTGATTACACTTTTTATTTCAAAACTTAATACAAAGCTACAGTGATCAGAACAATGTGGTACTGGTATAAGTACAGATATATAGATAAATGGAATAGACTTGAGAGTCCAGAAATAAACCAATACATATATGGCCAATTAACTTTCTACAAGGATGTGAAGGCCAATAAGTGGAGGGACAATACTCTCAACAAGTGTTGCTTGGACCGCTGGATGTCCACATGCAGAACATTGAATGTGGACCCTAACTTCATATCATACACAAAAATTAAATCAAATGGATTAGCAACATAAATTTAAGACCTAAAACCATAAAAATCTTATAACAAAACTTGGGGGTCAATTGTGAAAACCTTGGGTCAGTTAATGGATTCTTAGATATGAAGTGAATGTACAAGCAACAATAGTAGATAAATTTTATCTTATAAAAGCAAAAGTTTTTGTGTATAAAAAATATATTATCAAGAAAATGGAAAGATGTCCCACAGAATAAGAAAAACTATTTGAAAAACCTAAGGATCTAATGTATAAAATATAAAAATAGTTTTTATAACTCAGTGACAAAAAGTCAACCAAATCAATTTAAACATGATCAAAGAATTTAAACTTACATTTCTCCAAGTAAGATATACAAATGGCAACAACGTTTGAAAAGATGCTCAACATTTATGTCATTAGGTAAATGCAAATCAAAATGACAATTAGATAATACTTTATACTCACTAGGATGACCATAATTAAAAACAAACAAATTTTTTAAAATCCAGAATATAAGTGTTTGGAAGGATGTGGAGAAATTTTAACCTTAGTACATTGCTGTTGGGAATGCAAAATGGTTTAGCCATTAAAAAAGCATTTTAAAGTTATATCAAAAAAGTTAATTACATATGACCCAAGAATTCCTTTCTAAGGTATGCATCCAAAATAATTGAAAATACATAATCAAACAAATACAAGTATACACAAGTTCATAGCAACACTATTCACAATATTCAAAAGATGAAAGTAATATACATGCCTATCAACTGATGAATGGATAAACAAATTGTTGTGTGTACCTGCAAAGGACTATTATGCATTTAAAAATAAAGTATGGATACATCGTACAACTTGGAGTTTCCAATTGGAAAATACCTGCAGGAATCAGGTGTGCTCAGGTAAGCCTTCATGAAGACTGTCAAATGTTAAAGCAGATTTAAAAGCACTGGGAGAGATATTTTACCATTTATTTCAGCTTAGAGCACTCCAGGCAGGGAGGATGATTAGAACAAGGCTGACACTTACTTGGTATGTTGGGGAAAGTCCGTGGAAGGCAGTGTACATTAAAAGGTGTGTTTAACAGGGAGAGTAGTAGGAAAGAATATCACAAAATGTCTAAAAAGCCAGAACATACAGGAATTTTAGTCTATTTTAAGGAATTTATTTATTTATTTATTTATTTATTTAAGAAAGGAAAACCACTCTAAGGATAGAAATGATCAAACTGATGATGTAAATTAGCTACTCTATGATGCATAGTAGATGGGTTGTAAAAAGGCAAGAAACGAAGAATGAGGATTCCAGGTAATAGAAAAAATAGTTGATTTGGACAGCGCTGAAAGCAGGAGAGAGAGTGAGACATGGTTGGACTATGGAAAGTTTGTGGGCCACATCTGTTTTAGTTTGAAAGGAAAGTGACAAGAATAAGTCCATTGTTTACTGGCTCAAGCATCTGATGTTTTGAGTTGCCATGAGCTAAGATGAGGAATACGACAGATAGAGTAATGGTGTGAAGAAATATCATATTTTATTTTTTAGAAAATATTCTATTACTCTTCAGCTTATAAACCTTTCCATATCAATTTATCTGTTATTAAATAAATCACTATTAATCACTTCACTTTGTTTAGAAAAATATATCAATTTACACTTTATATTTCCTTAGAAGAAGCTGACTGTAATTGTTATGTGTATATTCTGTGACCCCAAGGATATTAGGTTTAGAGAAATCATAAAAAGACAAAGTTAAAGAAAATCTAAAATAAATATACCCCCATGGGCACTCCTATTCATTTAAATAGCCAAAAGTATAAAAAAATAGAGCTTTGGGGCTAATTTAGCCCAGAATCTAGTTTGTGGTTAGTGTTTACTCAACCATGGACAAGTCAACTTTTTTTGACAAGAAAAACAAAGTATAATAGTTTTGCTTCCATCTATTTGATCCTGGATCAAATCATACAAAGGTCAACAGTGAAAAGAATCGCTGGATCTGCTACTGTAAAACCAAATAGAAAAAGTTATTTTTGTTGTTTTTTTATTGTTATTGTTCTTTATGCTAACTTCAAAAGTAAGTGAAATGTTTTCAAATACAGCTTTGAAAAATAATATATAGAGCACTAACCGCTGTGGCTCAGCTGGTTTGGAGTGTTGTCCCATAATCTAAAGGTTGCAGGTTTTATTCTCCTTCAGGACACATAACTAGGTTGTGGGTTTGCTCTGATCCCCAGTCAGGTCCAGGTATGTAAGATCTCAGTCCAAGCAGATACAGGAGGCAACAAATGAATGTTTCTTTTTCATATCAATGTTTTTCTCTCTCTCCATTTCGCCCTTTCTCTCTAAAAGCAATGAAACAAATTTTCCTGAGGATCAAAAATAAAAATAAGAAAGATAAAATATAGAAGCTAAATGGAATAGAGGTTATTCATAATGAGAATTAAAAATTCAACTGAAATGTGAATGTAGATTTAAGTAATATATCTTATATGACAGAGAGATTAAAAAGCTGAAAGTACAATACAAATTGATAAACAGCACATTGATTCTCAAGATCTTTTAAATTAACTTATCATTTTATAAAACTCTATATAAAATAACAAATGTTTTCCTATTCTATCTTTATAGCAATATTATTACCACATACAAATTTGAGAAGCTATTAAGAAATAGTAAAAATATATTTGCAATATATTGTTCTTTACTCTCCCTCTATTTAAACAGGAACCATTTTAGCAAAAGTCCTCAGTGCTTGAAAAATGAGCAACAAGGTAGTAGGAAAAATATATTTGTAATAATGTCTGGTAGTGGTAGGGTTTTCCCCACCAACAAGCAATCCTCTCAGACATCAGCTGAATGTCCTACAATTCAACTCAATTCTGACACTATCTACTTGGAGAAAACATCAGATCCCAAGTTTGAGGGTTCATATCTACAAGATTGTCCTCCCCCCAACTTCAGTTATTGCCTGTACTTCTGACTTAGTTATAAATCAGGGATTCCAGTAACACCCTGCTCATACAGCTCACAAAACTCAGAAACATTTTACTCACTGGATTACTGGTTTATTGTAAAATATAACTCAGAAACATCCAGATAAAAGAGTTGCATAGAGCAGGGTATGAGGAAAGGGCATGGAGCTTCCAAAACCTCTTTGAGCAAACCATTCTCTTCATTTCTCCACTTCTTCATCACCCTGGAAAAAATACAAACCCTATCCTTTGGGATTTTATGAAAGCTTCACTATAGAGTCATGATCGATTACCTTGTTGATCATTGGTAATTGATTCAGCCTTCAACCCCTCTCCCCACTCCAGAAATCAGAGGATGAGACTAATAGTTCCAACCCTCTCTTCATGGTTGCTTCCCCTGGCAACCAGCACCCATCCTTAGGCATTTACCCACATTTACCCAAAGTCACCTCATTAAGATACACCCAGTTGGGATGAAAGGGATTGTTATGAATACCAAGATACTCATTTAACCTTTTGTCTTTGAAGAGATTTTATAAAGTGAGGGCAAGAGAGCAAATATGATAAAAGATACATTTGTTTTTCTTATCTCAGGAAATTCTAGGGCTTTAGGGAGGTGGGAGACCAGAATCTTGGACAGGAACAAAAATATATGAAAATTATATTTTGGTTATATCATAAATCATGAAATATTTATTTCTTATAAATTATGATATAGAAATTTATATGGCATTTATAGTTTTTGTTTTATAGCAATAAAAGTAATATTTTTAAAAATTTACATTGCCACTAACAATAGGAAATTTGACACTACTTTATATATTCTGATTTTTAAAAATGATTAAAGAAAACAATTTAGGTGATATGAACTCTAATACTTCATAAAGTGGACAGTCTCTTTTAGGAGAACTGCAAAATGGGGGAGAAGGCAGGACATTTTTATAAGATGAAGAACAGGGAGCAACAATAGAAAAAATTTGATTGCCTGAGGCCACATGGTCAACAATGTTTAGATTTAGAAAGAACCAAAAATAAGCATAGAGGCCAGAGTTGGTGTGGTGTTTGGGGTTCGACTGACAGTAAATACTTGTCAGTGGGAATAGAGACAGGAAAGTTATCTAAGTTTTTATTTGCTGATGTGGCACACTGGCAGGAGCAGCTACATCTTGGATGTGGAAAGCTATTTCTACAGTTCCCTCCGTGAATGTAAAAGAGGCCACATATTGAAGTTGACAAGCTCAGTGACAGGAACAACCTCACAAGATGGTCCGAACATAAAAGAAATTGAGCAGCATAGACCAGTAGCTACAAAATAGTCATGGGGATGTAAAGGAAATATAGTCAATAATATTGTAATAACTAGGTATGGTGTCAGGTTGTAACAATGGGAAATTGTAATGGTGGGGAATTGTAATCCACCCTACTATTCTTTTGACATTATTTCTGTAAGTGCTAACTCTGATTAATATAAAGCTTATAGATAAACAACATGTTTGTATGAGAATCCCAGGAATTAACTTCAATATATACAGATTCTGACCTTCAGGCACCCCAGCTGCAGGAGGTTTGCTGACCTTCCATCCTGGAGCCACAGTGATGTAAAACCGGGATGATGTGAGGCCAAGATGACTTAACCAGGATGATACGCACTGGACAATCACTTGCCTTATGAGAATGGACTGTACTAGTCTGCAGTAGGGAGCTTTTCAACCCCCTCCCTCCCTTGATTTCTTTGTTCTTTTCCTCTCTCCCTCCTTATAAAAAAAACCCTTCTACATCCACTGAGATGTAGAGATAAGTTTTGTGTCATGAGTCCCCCATCTTTCCAGAGGATGGGCTTTGAGACCCAATTCCCTCATCTTCTAGGTGGCTGGCACCTGAAAATAAACCGCTTGCCTTTACATCAGCATCTGCATCTCGATTGTTGGCTTTCATAGTGGTGGGCACCCGGACCTGCTTTCAGTTACAAGGTGAGTACAGGAAACATTGAGGGGAACACTCTGTATAGTATATGATTATTTAACCACTATACTGGATACCTAAAACTAATACAAAATAATATTAAACGTAAACTGTAATTGAGAAACATTTTAAAAATTAAAAACAAATTCCTAACTAATGTGGATCATAGTGGGTAGTCACATCCTGGGCCTGTACCTTCCTTGACAAAGGTCTATTTTTTACTTTAAGTGAGCTTGTCTATTGTATTTGTGTATCTAAGATAACATACCTTTGAAATGACAGAGTAATTTTATTTTCCTACCCCTTCAGGGCAAAATCTCTGGCACCAGAGTATAAAACCACAGAGCACAGGACCGCAGAACATCTCACCATTACCTTATTGCCTGCAAACCTTCTCTACATACTCTAAATATTAATTATTAACTATTCTTTACCCACTAATGTAAAAGATATATGTGTCTCTCCATTTTGCTTTTTACCCAATTCTAGAGGTGTCCTGTTTTGCTTTCTCCAGCCCTCTTAATCTACCACCGATGGATTTTATGTAACTCACCTTATGCCTTTTCTTTTGACTCTAATGTATAACATAAGCTGCAAAATAGATATTTTCTCAATATATTGAGATTTTGCTTCTTGGTATATTCTCAAAACTTAGCTCATATAAACTCTTGAAATACTTTTTTATAACCTGGACATTTGTTTTGTTGATACCTCTTTTGATCAATCTCTTGTTCATTCAAGAAGCTTGATAAAAGGATTGGTCTTAGTGTGCCTTTTAGTTATTATTGCCCCTTTTGGGTCTCAGTGTAGTATTTAAAGAGATGATGCCAAGCTCCTGTTCTGGGAGCTATTTATGTTCTGGTTCTCTGTTTTCATTCCAGTTGCAGAGAGGCCATCTATTGGCTGTTCAATAGTTGCTTGAATTCACTTAAAACAATTTAGAGAATGCAGAATATTAGGGAGACCATAGTAATTATTAGCAATTAAATGGTTTGGAGATCCCTGCTAAGCCAGGATCCCCATGATCCACACCAGCTAGAATCAAGTAAGTCAAGAAATAATCCATAGAAGAAAGAGATACTTCTTTAAGCCTGTTTTTCTGTTTATGTATTTATATATCTGTGTGTCTACTTCTTCAGAAGTGTTTATCCAGTGAGTTTTTTCCAGAGAAACTGGGGCATTGGAAATCAGAGTGAAGTTTGTGAGCAAAAGAAACAACTTAATGATTAGTAGCGTAACAAATCCAAGAGTCAGTTGAAGGTTGGATTACTCACTTTTGCAATGACCTGATATATGTTAACAATGGCATTATCTTTACAGACCCACACAATGCAAAAAGGAGACAAAAGAATCAAAGGGACCTTCATGGTGTAAATATTAGGGGAAGGGTGGTCACAGATGGAACTCGGAATAGAATGAAATGTTCTTGATCTGACATCTTGGGATGTCAGTCTACCCTTATGTCAGGTACTTTTCTTCCTAATCAATTTGATTTTGATGCCCTTGTGTTTATATTGTACCAAATGTCATGTGGGTCCTTCTTCATTTGTGAACTATGTGCTCAAGGTTTAGCACCTTATAATTTGTCAGTGACATCAGTGGTCAAGAGTATACAGTAGGGCCCTGACCAAGAATCCACTATTGCAAAAGCATCAGAGTGAGGCAATAACTGTCTATAACTGACAAGATGTAATGCCCATGATTAAAGATATGGTGATAGTTTATTGGATAAGAAAATGTAGTTATTTCTGTGGCAGACAATAATTTAGGATAAGAATTGGACAATGAAAATGGTGACAAATTTCCAGAAACTTTAAACAATGTATGGAGTATTTATATTAGTAACATATACCCATACACATATAACCTAACAAGGTTTATTATCATTTTTGATTTGATAGTGCTTCCCACATAGTTTAACATACCAAATAAACCTAACATCTCTCTTTTATAGGGTAAGAGAAAGATTCTTCAAAATGTTCCTGGAACCCTCTATAAACTCCCCAAATTAGTTTGTGGTCAAAAATAACATTTAGAATTTGATTTTGGGGAAGTTTTTAAAAACATTCATGTAAATAAAGTAACAAAGAATGGAGGTCAATACAGAAAGTTATATGTTTATGGATAAAACTTAGCTCTTTTAATACTGAGAAAACCAGGTTTTCTTAAGTCACCGAAGGTCTTATAAGCACAATGTGAAGAACAGTAAATTATTTTGTAAGACACAAATTCTTTGCTGTCCAGGCAGGTTACTTAGAAGATAAAAGCAATCAAACACTCAAAAACACCCTTTGTTTACAATACTTTATTCAGAGCAAACCAATAATCTAAGAAACCTGTCCTTTTAACAGAGGAAAAAAATTCTAATTTTACACCAGTGCATTTTCTATATAAAACTCACATTTTAGAAAACAATTATGTAGTGCTGCCCAGGTAGCTTAGTTGCTAGAGTGTCATCCAGATATGGCAAGTTTGCAAGCGTCTCTGGTCAGGGCACATACAAGAAGCAAGAAACAAATGCATAATCAGTGGAACAACAAATCAATGTTCTCTCTCTCTCTCTCCCCCTTCCCTTTCTAAAAATAAATACATAAAATTTTTAAAAACTTATATAAATTCATTCTGATCTTAGTTAGCCAACATGACCGCACATAAAATTTCTTTTCCAAGATTCCTTTTCCACAAACCTACAACTATTTTTATATCTATTCAGATTTGGTCTTTTTTGTTCTGTTTTGTTTTCTTTTTGTTTTTTCATTTGGAACAACCAGACATTTTACTTTCCTTACCTACTTTTTATATGGTTGACTCTTTGTGCCCTTATTATTTCTAAGTAGATTTAATTGCATATATTGATTAGCTCTTAACCCTTAGAATTTATTATCTCTAGTAAAAACTAAGAAGAAAATGCGTGTGGATTGTATGTTACAAGAGCATTCTTTAATTTGTCTAATTTATGAATACATTTTATAATTTCTAGAAGTCCATACTTCCTCATAGTAACTTTTTCAATATGGCATAAAATGTACTTACTAACAGACCAAAATATATTTAATTACAGTGTAAAAGAAAATCCAAAGTGCATAAACATATTCAGTAATTAATGTTTCAGTATTTGATCTTATTTGGGAATGATTAAGATATTTAATCACTAAATAAAGTGATCATTATTACTTAAATCAATAAAGTAATCATTGCTACTTTAAGGTTTCAAGTTAGCAAAATTATTTTGGAATATATATTTTCTAAAAATTCCACAAAATCATCATTAATTAAAAATTCAATTATAAAGTTTTTCATTCAATTATAAAAACTTTAACTTACTTATACCTATTATCTTATTGTTTAGATTGCCCATGAAAATTCCATGAAGCATTAAACAACTAACCATTATCTTGTTATTTTCTTGCTGACAAATTAACAGAAATAATAAAAGATACTATCTTCTTAAAATCCAAAGCAACTCCTAAAGATAGCAAAAAAAAAAAAAAAAAAAAAA
>PVJD01019992.1:0-10465 GCA_004026545.1 Mormoops blainvillei
ACGAACTATTGCCCTAGTGCTTCCACGAGAAGAAGAATATAGGTTCCACCAGGAAGATGGAGTGTCAGCCCCAGACCCCCTCTGGGCTAAATACTCTGGGGTCTGAGCAGAAAACAACCCGCTGGGGCTGGCCACGGAACGAGAGCCGGTAATAGTGGAACTCATGCCCTTCAGTCTCCAAAGTGACAGCAGGCCCGCCTTTACTGCAAGAGTGATCCAGCTGCTGACACAAGCCTTAAAACTAAAATGGAGGCTTTACGCTGCCTACCGACCTCAAAGCTTGGGCAAAGTAGAATGAATGAACCGGACTCTAAAAGAGACTTTAGGGAAACTTTGTCAAGAGACTCTCCTACCCTGGCCAGATGTCCTGTCGCATGCCCACTTCCAAGTTAGGTGCACCCCAAATTCAGCAGGGTACACCCCATACAAAATCCTATATGGAAGGGCAACCCCTATAACCCAAATCCCTACTACCACAGACTTCACCACCTTAGGGGAGGCCCACCAAGCCTCCTACCTCAAAGCCCTAGGTCAAGAGTTAGAGAGAGTCAGGCAGGCCCACCTTGGACAAGAAATAGTGCCAACAGGGGGGCCAGCCCACTCCCATAAGCCAGGGCAGTATGTTTGGGTAAAGGACTGGAAAAAAGAGTCCCTCCAACCCAGATGGGTTGGGCCCTACCTAATACTGTTAACTACCCCTACCGCCTTAAAAGTTGTAGGTATTACTCCATGGATCCATCACCCCAGAGCCAAGGCCGCCGTTGTCCCTGAGGAAACCAACCCGGGACCAGAACAGGGACCAGGCCGAATCACAGCCCTAAAGCTGCGAAGGACCTGCCAAGACGGAGGAGGAGTGGACTGTCGCCGAGCCAACGCTACCTGCCACCATCTCCAGCACTAGACCCCCAACAAGAGCAGAGGATCCCATTTCTGGGTGCAGAGACAGACGAAAGCGCTGTCTAAGCACCCACAGGGGGAATGTAGAGGAAATCAAGGCTGATACCAAAGATGAAATGCTAATTGCCCTGACTTATGATGTAAATGCTTCTCTTTCACCTCTGTAAACCCTTTTCACACCAAATCTATACCACGCCTCCCAAGACCCTTACCCCACTTAGCCCAGCATAAAGGGAATGCGGGGCTATTGTTCTGGGCTCAGAATTTGGAGTTTGTCTCCTCTGGGCCCATGCACGTAAGTAAAGATCGTGCTCCTAACCCCTCAGTGTCTGGTCATTTCATTTTTCCATAACACTTCCAGAATGTTATCTGGTAAAGAAAGAAATTGGGTTATAACTCCAGGTAAGTACTGTATTCAGCATTTCCAGAATATAGCCTACATCCATAATAAATGACCTTATTTAAATGTGATTTCTAAGAAGAATAATTTTACCATTCTGACCTTAATATTTCTAAGAATTTAAAACTTTGAACTTTCTGGCATAAACTTTATTTTTAGCACAACCCAAGATGAAATATTTAAATTGAGTAAAGTCAGAAGTATAAGGATCTCTCTCTCAATGTCATGGTTAGGAAACAAAGTTAGATATATTTGTACATAACTTTAAATTCTCATGATCTCTTTCAGAAATTCTAATTGTCAACTAAAAACTGGGAAATATAAAGGGGACTACTGATGCACCCTGCTCTCAGGGCAATGATGATCCCAAAAGGAAGGTAATAATACCTATGCAAATAAGTTCTATATGAGATAGAAAGTGATCTGAGCTCCCAAAAGTGAGTACATTCATGAAAGGTGGGGGGTGGATTCAGGAGACCAAGGAAACTCATCTAGCTAATGGGACTAGAGAAGGTCACACTAAGCCTATGATACTTAAATTTGTTTTCTGAGATTTGCTAAGGTGATTAGACAATGAGGTCATTAACTTGAGGTGGCTCTTATGCCATGGCAGCCTGCTTAAGCAAACCAAATGTAAGCCTTTAAATGCCTTAGGATTACAAAATCAAAACCTAAGGAAAATCAGCCATGAATAGCCAGCTAAACTTTAAGCTTCATTCAATCAATAATTTCTTTTCTTTTCTTCCACCTATTCTCAATAAGGCTTCTCCCCCAGTTCCTATTGATGGAACATCCTAACCCCTTCCAGCTTGGCTCTGCACAGTTGAAGTCCACTTTTGCTCAAATATACTCTGCAAATTTTAATATGGCTTAGTTTATCTTTTAACAGATGAGATAGAATGCACAGAAATTCTGAAGAACTAGAAAAGAATTCTAGACAACAATTTTAGCTTGACTTTGGAACCAGAGCAGGTACCTCAGGAAATAGTAAGTTATTCAATTTAGAGTATGCAGAAAATAATAAATGAAGTTAGAAAAGGGGCTCATACTCTTATTTTGTTAAATATACTGCCTACATCACCAAATCAAAACAAGTTTTAATGGAAAGAAAGCAAGGGATTTTTCTAATTATTTTGTTGCTGGGGTTTCTTTTTTCTTTCCATTTTCTTTTTTTGTCTCCTTGAATGATCCCATAAACTTACCTCAAATCCTTGGAAATACAAGATTATTTCAGAGGCTAAATAATGATGTACTATTTCCTTAATAAAAGAAGAGGACATAAAAATAAATCATTTGTTAGCAAAAAATGGCTTTATAGTTTTTCCCCACATATGCTTCCTATGAATCCATAATTATTTCAAAATGAAAAGTTTTTAAAAATTTTCTATAGTTGTATATACATAAGAACAAGGTTCTTACACATTTGCCTACACATTTCTAAATAAGAGATCTACGCATTTCAATGCCTCCTTATCATTAAAAGTGGCTGCAGAGAGTATTATACCATTTGGGGGATACATTAGAATCCTCTGTAGTTTGTTTCCAAGGCAAGCTCTTTTTGAGGGGGGCTTTGTTTGGTTTTGTTTCTTTGTAGGAGATGTTTATAGGTAGTAATCTGGATGGGAAAGTAGGCTACAGAACTTTCACTGAGGATATATTTTCAAAACAACCTCAGTTTATGTTGGGTAACCTAGACAGCTAATGAGGTTCAATAAACCACTCGAGTTACCACTTGGGGACATGAGTGTTCAATTTTTCAACACATGTGTTTAATATTAATTGTGTTCCAGGGACTATGATTGTGCTGAAGATGCAGTAACAAATGAGGAAGATAAAGTCTTTGTCCTCAGGGAAACTTGGAATATTTGAGGGAGAAAGAAAATTTAATAGAAAATTGCACATTTAAGTGACAATAGTGTGATGGAACCAAAAATGCAGCATCTGTTTATAGATATAGAAATAGTCTATGGTGCCAGACAATATAACACTGTCATCCTTTTTTCCAACTAAATCAAAATTATGAATTCTTAGATTCAGAAATTGCTTGAGGATCCAAAGAATACTGGTTGGCGTTTAAGAGAAAATATTATATCATCTTAAGGTTAAATAATCTGTGAGCTCTCAGCTGGAAACCGCTTATAACTGTACCAGTGACTGGCAATCGCAACCAGGTCCAAGGAAGTGCTTCTTTACTGTCTTAACTATAAAGCAGGAAAATATGTTCAAGTGGTTGCCTATGTAAACAGCAATAATAAAGTGTGTCAAATTATATATTAATCCTACCATGAGAGTGAATTAGGTCATGTCAGCATATCTGTGTATATTTGGAGTAATGACAATAAAGCTGTATATTTGTATGACACGGTAATATGTAAAATGTTTTTCCATACAGGTTATCACAAAATTAATTTCCATAAAGTTTTATGACATAGACAGGGCAGACAAGATGTATACTTGGCGAATTAAATGGTTTTATTTCTTTTTTCTTTTTTCTTTTTTCTATTTCTTTTTGTCCAAGTTTCTCTTGCTTAGTGAGTAGCCATCACAGTCCTTGAATCCCTGCTCAGCATAGAGTGTCCACTGATCCACAGCGATGACATTATTTATTGGTTGAACTGCTGTAATGAGATTATAGATTTAAAGCTAAAAAGGACATCAAATCAAAATATTCACTTTAGGACTTGGCTGAGGTGGCTGCTATTACATATCTGGTGTTTTAACAGGACAGTGGTTTATACTGGATGCAGATGAAGAGCACGCAGAGTCAGGGGCCAATCTCTTCATTAAAGCTCCTGAAATAGAGCAGAGGCATACACCTGTTTTCAGACCGAAGTGAAGGAGGAATCCACACTGGAAAATGTAGTGGCTATTTAGAGCAGTTTGGAGGATCCAGGCTCTAAGAAAGAAGCAGGAGGTGGTGTTGTAATTCAAATTACATGCTAATTCTCATTGATCAGCCTATTTAAATGGTAATGAGGCATAGATAGTTCTCTGGCCCTAGCGTTTGAAACTCCGTGCAGAGAGTATCTGTCAGCAAGAAAAAAAATACTGCTGCTTGCTTGAAAAGCTGCAGAAGCTTTAGGGGCATGTGATTGTGAAAGGGAATTAACTCTCAGTCCTTTAACCTGTCAACGCAAGAAACATTCAAACCTGTAGAGTATTTTTTTTAGTTTATTTGCGTGAAACTGAGGACAATCTCTGGGAAGCAAAACTTCAACAAGTTGAGGTAATGCTACAGAGAATGTCAGTTTAGCGCCTTATTTTATACATCACAGTTGAAAGAGGGCGCCTAAGTGGGTTACAGGAAACCATGGTCATAGATTAAGGAGGTGGGAGGAAGCAAAGCTGGGGGAGCCTCTGCAATCAGATAAGGAGTAAAATGAGAGAAACATAGACACATCTTTTATATAGGTGGGTACAAGAGAGTAACAATCAACAATAAACATACTAACAATAACAATGAGGGCATTTGTGGTCTCCCCCTGGTGTGGTGCCTGTGCTTTGAGGGGTCCTGAAAAATGAAGTCTGACATTCCAAAGGTGTGTTATCTTAGATGCAAAAAGATATCACATAGGCTCAGTTAAGGTAAAGGGTGACCTTTGTTAAGGAAAAATACAGCCTAGGACATGACTACCCATCGTGACTTGTTTTTGGTTAGGAATTTTTATGTCCGGACCTTCTTATGCGGTTACTTTAGTTCTCTGAGTTCATAAGGCCACCATGCAGGCCTCTCCTGAGATTGTCAGGTTTAGTATGTGGTCCCTTTACTTCCACAAATTTGTGGGGAAGGAGACCCTCTCAAGAATTTGGGGCACTATGGGAATACCCAAAGAGCTACCATCCCTTCAGTGTTACCTCTAGTTTTTTGGGCCTGTATCCTCCTGTAACTGAGAAAGAAGAACAGACATAGCTGTCATTGTCACTTTTATGGTACAGATACCTGACCAACATCACACACCACCCTTAGCTAAGTACGGAGGAACTCTGATTGCTTTTCATGTTCTTCAAAATCTTAATTATACCATGTGGATATAAAGTACTGACTTAGGCAACAGAGCAAAATTAAAATGCAGGTGTTTAGACAATAAAATGCTGTTGTATAAAAGATATTAGAGTTCAATAGGGAATAAAACTAGAGACACGGAAATAAAGAACAAACTGAAAGTGACTAGAGATATAAATATGCTTAATAGATGGTGGCAAGTGATTCTTGCCTTAATAAAAATATAAAAGGCCTGCCTAGGAACATCAACAGAGGGAGAAGTGCTTCAGTCTAGAGGATCAGGGAGCATTTGAAGTAGGTATTGAAAACTATATATAGAACTTGGGAGTAGAGAAACAATGAGTTTAAGAAAGAGTAGGGGGAATTTTGTATGTAACAGGGTAGGAGTAAGTTTAGGGAAGCCTCTTGGAAACTATTGTTCCAAGAAATGAATACTACCTGCTGCCCGGAGTGCTCCTAAAATGCTTAAGGGCAGAATCGAAGAATTATTTCTTGTATAATAGCTGGTCATTTAATTTTACAGTTAATGATTAATGCTCAGATTATAAAATAATGTGTGTATCTGTGCATGCTTGTGAAAAATTTTTTTGCTTGTAATTTCCAAATTGTGGGAGAGTGTTGTATTCATTGTGTGCCATTCTTAACATCTGTGTTGGTTTCTTGTGGAAGATTAATTTTTTGAAGTGTTTACTACCTATATTTTACACATGTAAAACCCAGCAAGTCATCACCTTTATACATATCACATTTATAAATATTTAATATATAAATATATATATATTTATATATATAAATGTGATTGATATATATATATAAATATATATGTATATATATTTCCAAACCCATGGTAAAGCCTATGTCATCTTATCAATCATTTTTGGACATTTTTGGAGTTATATTCTGGAAGATAACTTCAAGCTAAGTTTACTGTTAGATAAACCTGAAAAGTTTGATTAATTCTGGACAGCTATCATGCTGTGCCCAAGCTAACAACCTCAAACTAAATATTTAAAGTGTCAAGGTACTTTAACCAGTCTAATTGCTATCTTAATAATCTTCAGTTCTTTTTGTATCTATGTTAACAGTTTATTCTAGTCACTTTTTCCCTATAATATGTTCTACCAAATGTAAATATTTGAATGGCTTCCTTAGAAGCATATTTTCCTAGCTGTCAATTCAAAATAAAATTTTGGTCATATGTTCACAATGCCCTGAAAAGTTACTTTAAAATATTCAAAGAAACATTAGAAAGCAAAAACCACATATGTTTTTATGTGGTTAATTTTTTACAAAAAAAATAAAAAAGTATAGTTTCATTAAGCACAGCACACCTCTTTAATTGTCTCTTTTGGTTATTAATGTCAGTCTTTATACACATTTCTGTCTCATCACAAGTACTCCAAAGTCTCCTTAACAATTGCAATAAAGAAGTAAATACTTTCCCACTGGAGTGCAGCTGATGAGCCTCTCGGTTCTCTTCCCCGTCAGCTCTCTGACTCAGCTCTTTTTAATGTGCATCAGATCAGCCCTTCTTGCTTCCTCCACTTTTTCTGTTTGACAATAACCTGGATAATTCACAGCAATGGAGTGCCCAGGAGCTGAGTAGCAAATAAGAGCTCTTTCTTCTTCATTACTGAACTCACGTGGCAAATAGTGTTATTTCTCTGACATTTTTCTGCCTAAATTTCTTTGGTCCTTTGCCAAGAAAGACACAGTTAAAAGTATAATTTTCACAAAGGTAACATTGTAGCTCTCATGAAAATATAAAACGAACATGTATAAAGTTTCATTCAAAGAACTTTTGAGGAACTAGGTATTTATGGGCAATTTAAAAAGGGAATGCTAGTATATAACTGTTGGCCTAGATACAAAACTACTTAATACCCTAACATTGGAGTTACCTTTTCCACCAAAAAACATAATTATTTGTATCTCTTCTAGTTTAAAAAAAAAAAATCTACGTTATACTCTACTACATATTTGTATAGTAGCCCAGTAAATATAAAATATATCAAAGGTTCAAACTCAAAACGACAATGAAAGAACATCCAGTAACATCTTCTGCCTGGTTTCAAGTTTCAGACAATGTTTCTAATACCATCCTTCCTATTCGCAGATACTATCTTTTTTTTTTTTTTCCCATTCTACTGAGTTAGGTGCTTCCTGACTGTACCATGGAGGGTGCTGTCATGATTAGCTTAACTCTCTCTATCCAACTTTCCCTTAGGAAACCAGAATTGTGAGAATTGAGAATTGTCAAAATGACTTGGTAGGGTCAGCATTATTTTCATTTCCTCCCAGGCCAAGGTCTCTAACAATTAGAGTCTGAGAAGAATATTACATTCCTCAGATTTTTTTCAGACTCACACTCAACATTCTTGTTTATATAAACTGAAATAATTACAGGGCCATTTTTTTTTCTCCATGTGGACACGAGAAACATGAGTATTATAAATCTGGCTGATTAAAGCAATCACATCTATGAGAAACCATGTCATACTAAAAGCAAATTTTGGGAGAAAAGTCTAACTTGAGAGATTAGTTATAGTAAATGTATTGCGTTTTGGTGTGTAGATTGTGGAGCAATGATGGAGGACAGCAAATTTAAGGCTGAGGAGGAAAACCTGCTACTCCTCTTCCTCTAGGACTCTGCCCATTAAGATTCTGCTTCGAGAGGCTTAAGCATGCCTATTCCACATTTAATCCCCAACCATATCCTGGCATCTCTGTTGAGATGTTATTTATGGTGACTTCCTGAGTACAGCCCTGAGGCTTCACTTTACCCCCATCCCCTAATTATAAAATAATTAGAATTTAAGGACGCTTATGGTTCCTGTTAGATTATAATAAAATTAAGTAAGTTGTTGCAATTGATCCCTCTGGAAACATGGTCCCCCCATTTTGACTTTAAGAGTTATTTTGCCTCATGTTCGGTGGTATAAGTATATTTACTTTAGCAATCATATGCACTCACTGAATCCTTTATAACAACCTTTTAAAGTCTTTCCTCTATTGTCCATTTTCGAAAGTGATGGAAAATGAAGTTCAAAGAAGTTAAATAGATTGTTCAACGTTACTATCTATGGGAAAATTAAGATTCAAATTTGGATTTGTCTGCCAAGGATGAGTAGGAAAAAATTGTTTGTGTCCCATTAATATTCCATTACCATATTTTTAAAGGACTTTAAATATTTAAAAATATTACATGACTTAATTACAAAACAAGGTAATAATTCCTGCTTAATATAGGTGAGGCCTATAAAAGAGATGAAAATCACAACTACAAATTTTATTTCCTAAGCTATTAAATATGTTGTTAATATATCCGCCAATTATACAACTAAAGAAAAACAAAATGTATACAATAAATGTCTAAATATTCAAGATGGCCTGATTTTATCTTTTTATCTGAAAAGTAACTTCTAATTTTAATTTTTCATGTCTATCAGTAATTTGCTAATATTGTGAACCATACTACATATGTATTTTATTTTTAAAAACCCTAAATTATACACAAGAAAAAGAAGATCAACATAATAAATTTTATTTTTAAAAAAATCTGAATGTAATTGGTAGCGTGTTACTTTTCCTCTTTATTAGAAATGTTTTGTTCTTGTCGGGTTGGTTGGTTTAGTTTTGATTTACCTTTCCCAATTCTGAGATCTGCTTTCACATTTATAATAAATATTAATGATTTGATATTCATATACACATTCTTACATGCTGGCAAAAATACATATTTTTTGTGGGGCCCAGGTATTCTTCACAATAATGGGAAAGTTTAAGAGATATTCTCAGACCACATCTACTTTGAAGAAAATATGGTACTAAATCAGATAAGCTTAAAAATATCACAGGCTCTGAGACATAACGCTAACCATATAAGACTATTCACATATTGAGTATGATTCACAAGAAGTGATGTTTAGTATTTTTGGCCTGTAGTACATGACTGAATAATTAATGATAATAAAAATAGTTGTACTGTCACAACCCCTGCCCTAGATGTATTGCTGTATTATTATTATTAGTATATTATAATGTGATTATATGAAAACATATTTTTGTTTGTATAAATAAGCATTCATTTGAATATATACTATAATACAAATGCTATCAACAGTTTGTGTTACTGTTGTAGAGGGAGTCAAGGCTGATACCAAAGATGAAATGAAATGTTATCTGTCCTGCTGCAGGTGTTGAGACGCTATCTGCCCTGACTAACGCTGTAAATGCTTCTCTCCCACCTCTGTAAGCCCCTTCGAGCCAAATCTATACTACTCCTCCCAATACCCTCCCCCACTTAGCCCAGCATAAAAGGAATGCGGGGCTATTGTTCTGGGCTCAGAATTTGGAGTTTGTCTCCTCTGGGCCCGTGCACGTAAATAAAGATCGTGCTCCTAACCCCTCAGTGTCTGGTCGTTTCATTTTTCCGTAACGCTGTCATAGAAGAAATATAGAGATCAAAAGAAGGCAGAGCAGAATATAGTTGTTCTAGACCTTGGAGAGAGAGAGAGAGACGGTGTTTTTGTGTACAGATATGCATCACAACATGTATGCTTGCTAACTCTTTCATATATGTGACACACGTAATATTGGATTTAGTTCGTGTGGTGTGAAACAAGAAAAAAATATATTATCTCAGAGAAAATTCCAGAGAACAACAATTGGAGCCATTTTGGTATTTCACCAGAATTTCTCTCAACCGTATTTAAAAATGTGGACTTGAAATTATTCAGTATTAATTTATTTTACAATTGTAGAGGTTAATACTTTTCTGTGTGTGTGTGTGTTTTAGTAGTTTTCTGCTGTATTTAAAAATAGAGCAAGATGGAGTTAGCTAGTTGTATTAAAGGACCATGATATTGGCCTTTGTTACTGTCATTCCCACCCGACACAAACACAACTTATTTTCTATTGAAAATTATAACATAAGGTCTTGAAAAAAAATCTGAATATTTTATAGCAGAGGGTAATTTCATTTTAAAATGTTTTGAAAAAAGTAGAATGTGAGATCCCATTTAGAGCTTCCACATACACTGTACATAGTATGGATGCTTTGGGAATCACTAGGGCTGTTTATTCTACTTTTTTGGAACTTGTATAATGGAATATTTTCAATCTTACTCTTCTCCGAAAAGAAGAGAGCCTTACTTTTGTGGGAT
>PVJD01019993.1:0-10469 GCA_004026545.1 Mormoops blainvillei
AGTGGCTCAAAACAGGATTCCCTTTCGTTACTATAACAACACTGCAAAAATAAAATAAAAAAAACACACTGTAAGGGGCAGCCAGTGTTTATCTGAGATCAAGATGAAAAGCTATTTGGGAAGCAGGGATTCAGGGAGAAGCCCGAACACTGCACTGGTGGGGGTGAAGGCAAGGGGTGCCTGTGGGAAAGGGAGGGATGAGGTCCAGGACTAGAGGGAGGAGCTTCTGTCATTGCAGACAGGCTAAGTGAGACTTTAGCTGCACATGACGGTACAAATTCTAAAGATTGTCTGCAATTTTCAGTCCCATAGTCAGGGCACCTCTTCCCTGTAAGCTGTGCAAACACTTTTGTGAAAGGCAGTGTCGGGGGCCTAGTGCAAAGGAGACTGTACTCCAGTCCACACCAATCAGAGTTTGGTTGAGGAAAACATGCCAGCTAGTTTGTCTGGAATGGTCCCCAATCATAGCATTTTAACACAGTTCCTCTCCTGTCACTTTCTCACATTAAGAACCCTCCACATGTGACGTGTCCAGCACAAACCCTTGAGTGCACAACACAGTGTGACTCATTCCAGGTACATGTTCCACAGCAGACCCCCATCTCTGACTCTGCCTCATGGTGGAAACTTCCAGCCAGGGACCTCCCGCCTCCCAAGTTCTTCCCCCCGCTCTGCAAGCTCCATCCTGCTGCCTGTGTCCATGAGCTATGCTGACCCAGAGACCTCACCTCTGTGAGGTCACTCAGTACTGGTCCTTCCTGAGGGCTTAGTGGACATGTTTGTGACATACATTTAGTGAAACAGTGGAGATTTATTTGATTTCCCTTATTACTGTGAATAGGTCCTCAGAAAGAATGTTTACTTGACATAGATCCCAAGTGAGATAGACAGGATGGCAACATTACCATGGAGGATGGAGGCCCAGTGCCTGAAGTGACATGCTGGCACACGTATGTAGCACATGCTTGATGAACCCAGCACTGGCCTAAGATCCTGAGGAAATAGGGGCTTTCTCAGCATGGTCCCTGGTAATATCCACCTGTGACCTTCCCCAGACAGTGAAAACGGAAACAGACGCTGGTGTCTCTCTCTGGGACTGAGTGAGACCTCAGAGGCTGCTGAGCTTCTGGATTTTAGGAGCATCGCGTCCACAGGGGACACATCCCACAACCTCTCCATGAGCCTCCCTAGAGAAGACCACCTTCTAAAGGGAGCCTGAGGAATGAGAGGTGGTGTCTTGATTCTCCCTTGTGATGTCTTGGTCATCGCAGGAATGTCCTCGAGGGTTGAACCAGAGACCCAGGTGCAGGAGAAGGTGGTGGTTCCTGCAGCAAATGACAGGTGCACCTGTGGGTCACTGAGCAGCCAGTCTGTCTCCATGTGGGGTGCAGGGGCTCTGAGTTCCACTAGGCAGATGGTATTAGAGAAGATAACCATCAAAACAGAGAATCAACAAAGGATGAAAAGTCAGGTTATGCCTCACAGAGCTGACGTCATTCACCTGGGAAGTCACACTCAGATCCTGAATCCAAGTGACAGCCGTGCCTAGGTGCTAGCAACAGGGGAACAGTGAGACCTAGAGCTCATTATCTTGAGAAAGTCTTCATTCTGTGTATGAGTGAGTGTGTGTGTGTGTGTGTGTGTGTGTGTGTGTGTGTGTGTGTGATTTGTTGAGCAGTAGGAGTGCAGTGGGATTAGGGCCACATGCAGGGGTACTCAGATGACACCTTCCATCAGAGTTACTTGAGCACATCTGAGGCTTCTAACACCTTCTGGACTCAGGGGCATTGGCTCTGTCAGTGCATCAGGCTGCTCCAGGGAAATGGGCTCCCTGGTGGCTCATAGAACCCTGACTTGGGGCTCCCTGCAGAGTCACTGGGGTACAGTAAGTCCAGATCTGTGTGTCCAGAGAGGTCAAAGTACATGCTGTCCCTGAGGGACCATCCTGAAGTCAGGGCTCAGCCTTCAATTCTGCACTAGAGCCATGGAGGGGCCCAGGCCCTGGGAGTCCAGGAAAAACCTTCCCCCTGCAGGGCACAGGCTGGACAGCAGGGGGCACATGGGACCCACGAGCTCAAGGCTGCAGCCCCAACAGCAGGTGCAGATGGAGCCGGGGAGGGATTTCCTGTGAGGGCCTGGGCCTTCCTTTCTTCATAAAAATATGTAAAGTAAGAATTGGATGTCAGGTGACTGTAAGTATCCTACTCTATCAGAGCACTGTACGAACTCAGAAAGACATGAAAACAGTCAATAAGGGTATTTCTAGGGCTTCTTTTTACTTGAATCATAAAGAGCTGAGTACAGGGATGGTTGTATGAACTCACTAGGGGCTGCATTTTGGAGACACACTGGTTCAGGAATAAGACGTTCAGATATCAAGGCGAGGCTGGTACCGGTGGCCTCCGTGTCACTGAAAGGTGGTTTCACAAAATGTGAGCATGTCCTGAGGGTGCCTGTTCCTCACTGGGAGGAACCATATCTGCACAGAAGTCAGGGACCTGGCAGGGGACACACGTCCTGCACACGGAGTAGGGTTTGGTCCGTAAGGCTCCCGCTCACCATGGCTCCTGTGTCCCCTGCCTTCTCTCAGGTGGGGTCAAGTCCTCAGCTATGAAACACTCTGCCTCATGCATATGCAAATGAGAAGAGGTGGACTAGGTTAAATGTGGGTCTGTCTGTGTCCTGAGAGCATCACCCACAGCCACACACTCCCCATCAGAAGACCTGACTGCACAGTCCTCACCATGGACTGGAGTTGGAGAGCCCTCTTCCTGGTGGCAGTGGCTACAGGTAAGGGGCTTCCCAGTCCCTGCTTTGAGGTGGAAACCAGGGACTGTCAAATTGGATTTTCACTGAATGCTGCCTCCCGTCCACAGGTGTCCACTCTGAGGTGCAACTGGTGCAGTCAGGGGCTGAGGTGAGGAAGCCTGGGTCCTCCGTGAAGGTCTCCTGCAAGGCTTCTGGATACACCTTCACCAGCTACTGGATGCACTGGGTGCGACAGGCCCCAGGGCAAGGGCTTGAGTGGATGGGAGCAGTTGACCCTAACAGTGGTAGTACGTACTACCCACAGAAGTTCCAGGGCAGAGTCACCATCACCGCAGACAAGTCCACCAGCACAGCCTACATGGAGCTGAGCAGCCTGAGAGCCGAGGACACGGCCGTGTATTACTGTGCGAGAGACACAGTGAGGGGAAGTCAGCGTGAGCCCAGACACAAACCTCCCTGCGGGGAGGGGGCACACAATGGTTATTCACGGAGCCTGAACACAGGGACCATTACAGTGGCAAGTTCACTGGAAGTTCTGTGCCTGTTTCCTGTGTGGTTTCCTCTTCCTGTAGCAGTTTCCCTCAATAAGTGTCTCTGGATCTTGACTCTGGGCCCACCTCTGAAATCTCTAAGTGAGAAAAGTCTGTTGTAAAGAGAGACAACTTTTTCACAAGGACAAAAGTCTGAGTCTCTTTCACACATTCTTGTGCCCAATTCTGATCAATCTTCAAACATTCTGACCAACATCAACTGAGTCTAACCAGCTCTACTGGACCCAACAGTGTCACCCACCCCACCCCACGGATCATATCCAAGCTGGCCAGCTGCAGGACACATGTAGGGTGGACAGCGAGCTCCAGAGGGGAATGAAACAAATGCCAGAAGGAGAAACATCCCCTTTGCAATGGTCATTGATTTGGTATCATGTTCCCAGCACCAAATACAGGGGGCACCTACAGGACAGAAAGACCAACCTCAGTTTGTTGGGGACGTCCGAGTTGATGACAAACCCACCCACCAAAGGGATATGAAATGTTCGTGGTGCACAGCTGAAACCTGTGGGAGGAACACGAATGGCCCTCCAACAACTCAGACATGCCTGGATGGTGCCATGAGAGGAGACGGCCTCAGGTTTCTATTTTGTTTTGGAGGTGGTACTGGGGGGGGGGGTCTCTGCTCACAGGGCTTGTGTGGTTTCAATGCCCCGAGATATTTAAAGGGGGGATCAAGTTTTTCTTATCAGACTTCCTATATCGAGAGAAGGAGAAGATGCAGGAATGACCCAGCAGTTGTCAGCAGTCACACATAAAATAAGATCAAGGCTGACTACCTATGTCATTTATCAACTATGAAAAATGAGTAGAAATTATATAAATGCTCAGTTTGTCTGAACAGCCACCGCATCGATAGAAAATGGATGTAATGATTATAAGAGAACAAATGATGATGAAGATGATGATTGATGATGATGAAAAGTTAGATTGAGGTGTTGGTCCCACATCTTAAGTGTGGTCTTTCCCCATCCAAGGTCATCAGACCTTGGAAGAATTGGCTCAGATGCTTGCTTGCGGAGATGAGAGGGTTTCCCAATATCTGTGAGGTCCATGAGTATAAGGAGTCCTAAGAAATGAAACCTCCAATTGAACAGGATTCTGTGACATCCCTGGGAATATATATATACATATGTGTGTGTGTGTGTGTGTGTGTGTGTGTGTATTTATGTATATATATGTATATGTGTATGTGTGTGAATGTATATGTGTATGTGTGTGTATGTGTATATGTATGTGTATGTATATGTATATGTATACTAAACCCAATAATAAATTCCATGGAGTTTCACGGCTGCATTTGTTGTTGAAACACCTGTTCAAATACCAACCAATGGGGTTCAAGAGCACGTTTCCCATCACGTTCCCTGCAATAGATAGAACTCAGTGCATGAAGACCACAGAGCCTGTTAGGAAGGTGGTTAGATGCCACAGTTGATGTGAGGACGACATGAAGGGACAGACACCATGGTCCCTTTTAGCTCTTCTTTCTGTCAGAGTGCAGCAGGGCAGAGGGCAGTGGTGAGTGAAAGTCACTGAACATGTGGTTCCCTACATTCGCTTGACACAACTAACAAGTGATGTGTACTTGGGGGATGATGATGGGTCAACAGTGTGACTGGGAGGATCTTCGGACACCGCAGTTTAAAGTCAATAAACCTGTAACCCTTTTTATGTAAACATGCTCTTTTCCAATCCTTGGAGAGATGGTTGGTGGTGGTGACCCTGAGGTGTGTGAGTCGTGGCCACATGACACAGCACTGGTGTATGACACTGCTGTACAGTGAGTATCTCTGTCACTGCACATGGAAGTGGGGACAATGCAAATAGAAGCAGCTTCTGTCAGCTAATGGGCCAGGGGTTTCTGTCAGGGAATTACCTCCAGCCATCACAGAATCGCACACCCAATGAAGACAACATATTCACACCCCTTGGAGGGTGAAGCTGGGTGACCCCATCTCAGTGGCTCAAAGGGGCCTTGAGGATGGGTCCCGGGTCAGGTGTCACCTTCACCGCTGGCCGAGGGTTTGTTGTTTCTGGCAACACAGGAGCAGGAATCAACCTCTGCTGGATCTGGAAGTTTTCACAATGGGCGTTGACTGAAGCTGACACCAGTGTGCCTTCCCCATGTATGCAGTTTGACAGTGAAGTTTCACAAGATGTGTGTGCAATTATCTGATTATAACAAACAGCTGTTTTGTGTAATCAACTATCTGAGTGAGGTAGACATCTGTTATATTTTCCATTCTTTTAAACTTAAAATCATAGGCTAAACCTAGACGTTTCACAGCAACTGTTTTGGATTCCTCTGTAAATTAATCCTTTGAGGACTCAGATGGGATAATGACCCAGGTTACGGCTACTTGCTCAGCATAATGAGTTAGAGCTTTTCCTCAGCTTCTGTGCTGCACGATTTTGTATTGACTTCCACCCACATGCTATTTCATTCTCCAGGTTGGGTGAGTGCTTGCGGACATCCTCAAGTTATCCATGGGAAGGGATTTCCTGGATATACGAGGACCCACTATGTTTGCGGAGAATCCCACCATACACTGCTCCACAGACTTCTGTTTTATTTCTGGTCTTGTCCTGGTGGACAAGCCCAAGGAATTGGAGTACCTTCCACATTTGGGCTGATTTTACATGAGAAGGAAGAGCGGCTGTGGGCAAAAATTCTGTGATTATACTCTGTTCTCGTTCCCAGCGTCCAGGTTCTGTATTGATGTCTGACCCATCAACAAACAATATCAGTTTCAGGCTCTTCACGAGCGTCAAATAAATTGAAGGTTTGTACTGAAATTCCCCTGATGGAGATAAAGCAATTGAGAGCTCAGTCGTGGGATGGAACCATGATAACTGCCTGTGCAGGATGCACCACACAGGTGTGTGGGTCTCACCTGAAGCCTGAAACATGGGTAAATTATGAAGGCAGTGCTTCCTCATCTGAGGGACTCCAGATACTACGTGTATCTATTTCACAAAAAGGGAAACAATTCAAATTGACTATACATTGAGGAAAATCACAACATAAGGAAATGAGAGTCCTGAGTGTATGTGAGGTCATGTGGGTTCATCCACCGTCCACATTAACTTATGCCTATGGACAGAGTTCCTTTTTCTATCTGCACATTGATACACTCAGTGCACCATGTCCACTTTACGTGGACACCCATCTTGTGTGGCCATGGTGACAGCACTCCCACATGATCCATACAGACATGAACAGGGTCTGTGAGAGAGAAAAGGTGGTTCCTCTGAAATTAGATATTGATGAACAAGGGGACCCCAGCATCCTCCCCTCCTGCCACATGACTGAGGCCCCTTCACACATCCAATAAGATTCAGATCTTGATGATGAGCATCAGGCTGGGCACCCAAGACAAGGGTTTACATAGAGTTACATCCACCAGCTCAAGTGTGGAAGGGAGTGTCAATGAGTAATGTACTCTGTAATCAAAAGTTAAAGAAAATACTGTCCTAACTATCAATGACTTTATGTATATATCTGATTGCCTAAGTATTTTATTTTTTTATTTATTTGTGTGTATATATATATTAGAAAGAGGGGAAGGAAGGGAGAACGAGAGGAGAGAAACATCAAGGTGTAGTTGCCCCGACACACTCCCTACTGCGGACCTGGCCTGCAACCCAGGCATGTGGTCTGACTGGGACTCAAACCAGTGACCCTTTGGTTCCCAGGCCAGCACTCAATCCACTGAGCCACAACAGCCAGGGCATATATATCTCATTTTATATAGTGAGTTGCATCAAGATTTTCCATAACCCAAGTTCTGTAATATAATCACACACTCCCCAGGGTCCAACTACATTGTTACCTGAGCTGATCTAGTCATCACTGCATGCCTTTAGCCTCCAAAAATTCAACCTGAGTTTCGCATATAGTGTAAATTCAGGAGTGTCCGATCTTTTGGAGTTTCTGGGCCACACTGGAGGAAGGGTTGTCTTAGGTCACCCCTTTAATACATTGCAACATGTAATTTAAAAAATCTCATAGTGTTTTAAGTAAATTATGATTTTTGAAAGGCCACACTCATAGCCAACCCTGGATGAACGCAGCCCAAGAGCCACCAGCTGGGCACCCTGGAGAGAATAAAACAGAAATGATGCCATGAGGCTGCGGCATGATTTGCACCAAACTCCAGTGAAGGAACATGACCTGGGATTCTCTGTGTCTTTCATGCTTCTGCCTCCCAGGGATCAACCTGGACACTCCCCCTCCTCCAACACTGGGCCCATGTGCTCTGGTGTCACCCTCTGTTCTTAGTTCATACTCTGTTCACTCTGTAGGGGTACAGGGTCAGATGAAACGTTTCTGCCTCCTGAACACAGACCTCCTGCACTTACAGTTCTCCCTCTCATCATCAGGGCTGATTTCTCCGGGTGTGTCACTTACTGGAAACCTTGAAAGGCATAGTGTTTCTAGCTTTACCTCTATTTTCTTTTGTGAACACTTGTGAGTTTTCTATTGGATCTACCCACTGTCAGTGTGACAGAATCTGGTGTCCGTCCACAGTGGTTACCGATATCCCAAGTGTCATGGCTTCTTTCTTCCCAGTGGCCCTAACACTCTCTTTCCTGGGATGAGCCTAACTCAGCAGGGTGCCCAAAGCCACATGAGCATTTGCACACCTGTTATACCTTCTAGGGATGACTGACAATGTGCACCAGCTGCCATCCAGGCTCACGTTCTCCCTACAACCTGGGCTCATCTGTGTGAATCTGCTCAAACAAAGGGGGCAGGAACCACCGGATGAATGTGAGTCTCACCTGGTTCTGGGTGTTACAGTTTGTCTCTTCCCCTCTGCTGGCCTGTAAGAGACGAGCCCACATTTTAAGGTTGTAACCAAAAGGCATGGATTTTATTCTTGAGATTCTGCCTCTGATTTCTGGTGACTCTTCAATAACATACATCCAGGTAGGTAGAGGTTAGTATTTAATTCTTCCAAAAATAGTTTGAATACTGAGATTACATTACTTTACATTCAAGGACTGGTTCACATAAAGACGTGAAGCAAAGTACCTTTAGGGTTTAAAACAAATGGATCTAAATCACTCGACTACTGGTGAGGGCACTGGGGTGATCGTGGGGAACCTGCCCAGGTGTGGCATGCCAGGCCTGGAGTAGGATATCCTCATCCAATCAGAGGTGAGGCATCACGGGGGACCTTTCTGCCTCCAAGGTGGGTAATGATACTATCAGTGATGAAAATATCTAACAGAACCGGCTTCCTTTTATGAAGTTTACATATCGAGATCCTATTGCAACCCCTAATCTTCTTTTTAGAGAGTAGCACAAAACATGAGGCCACACCTTCCATGTCCCAGCATGAAGAGAACAGAGCTGCCCTTCCCTCCCCACTCTTGCTTGCTCACGTGACCTCAGGTGCAGTCCTGTAATTCCATGACCCCAGGTCTCAGGAGGGCAACCTCAAGGGTCTGTGTTCAGGCGGCCTGATTCCTGGGCAGGGAACTTCCTTCTGCAGATGGTGAACTTGTCCCCTGGATTCAGTATTCACTTTGCAGCTCTACTGAAAACAGCCATGAAGGGTCCCCACCTCAGATTATAAAAGCCCATAGTGTGTCACTGACAGACACCGGGATATGTGAGTGTGTATGGCAGACTGTGCGACAGGACCCTCCTAACTGTGACCTGAGGACCTGGCACAGGGAATCTGTGCTCACAGCACTGAGGAGGGTTCCTGTCCCTCAGGTTCCCCACAAGGTGGGGTCCCCAGGTACAGGGTGCTCTTGCAGAGACTGGTCTGTGGACAAGAGAAGAGAGGTGTCGGGGCTGCCACCGCTTCATAGGTGCTAGGAATGACTGCCATGTGGCAGACAGTCAGTACTGTTTCAGGACGCAGGTCAGCCTGAGGTCCAACAGCCTGTGCGGCTCAGACTCACCTCTAGGAGGCAGTGTCGCTGCCATAGTCCTGTCTCAGGACATCTCCTGAGTGGGTATATATGCAGCCTGCACTGGAGAACATTGCATATCCCAGTCTCCATGCCGGTGTAGTGTGCCTGTCACTATTCAGAGAAATACTTCCAAAATATTCAGATCAGCACAGTGCCTCTGGGTCGAGACCATGGTATCTTCCTCCCTCTGTCCCGCCTCAGGCCTGGACTCTAGGGCAGAGATGGAGGGGCTCTGCTTGCCAGCTCAGACATGACCTCAGGGGAAAGACATGCAAATGTGTCCTCTGCCTGACTCCTGAAAACCAGCTCACCTCCCGTTCCCGCAGATCCCCTTGAGGAACTCTCCTGTGTGAGTCCCTCCCCAGTGTCCACACCATGGGGTCTGCACCCACCTGGGATTCTCTTCTCATCGCTGTCAAAGGTGCATCTCTTTGCATCAGTCTCAGCTGGGACAGCTCCTCAGGGGCTGTTCTCAGTCAGTATCTCGGTTTGCAGGTGGCCTGTGCCAAGTTCAGCTGGTGGAGTCTAGGGAAGTCTGGGTGCAGCCCAGGGGGACTCTGAGCCTCTCCTGCAGAGCCTCCGGTTTTACCTTCGCTGACTACAACCTGCACTGAGGCTGCCAGGCTCCGGAGAAGGGCCTGGAGTGGGTGGCAGGAGTGTGCCAACCAACTGGGCAAGTCCAGTGGTACGCTCCGGCAGTTCACAGAACATTCACAACTTCAAGAGACAACCCTACCCACACAGTCTGTCTTAAAACGCCCGATCTTATTTATGAGGACAGGGCCACGAATTACTGTGCGAGAGTCACTGACAGGGGAAGTCAGCTGGAGCCCAGAGAGAAACCTCCAGGGAATGCAGGAGGGCTTGGCGGCAGGGGGCATTCAGGACACTAGGGGGCGCTCAAGACCCACCCGACACAAGATCTATCCAGGAGCAGCTCACCATCATCATGTATATATATATGAGCATTCCGAGCATTCAATCTGTCTGCACAAAAGATGCTGGGCCTCGAGGTCCATGGGACAGGCGGCCAAAAGGGAAGATAATCGTCAGGATGAAGCATCAAGAATGGATGAGAAGCCAGGGTGTCTCTCACAAAGCTGGTCCCACTCTCCCAGGAAATCACATCCAGGCCTAGAAATCATATGGGGTCCCTGCCCATGAGCTACATACAAGGGAGAAAGGAGACTTTAAGTTCATTACTATGAAAGTCAT
>PVJD01019994.1:0-10467 GCA_004026545.1 Mormoops blainvillei
TTATAACAGTAATTCACAAAATTCTAAATTTACAAATATATAATCAAGATGTATATAGATTTCTCTACTCAAACTGATGAATGTCTAGTTATGCAATTATTATAATATAATAGGATTAAGACAGTTACCATAAAAAAAGCTTTGAAGTATCAATAGAATTGATTGACATCCTTGAGCACCACTGCATGACACCACTGCCATGTGCCTCACCAAACCATGTGGCCTAAAGGGCAGGACATTCACCTGCCATGAATTTATTCTTGTGAGCGTCAGGACCCTTTACCGTAAGCTTTCTGTAATTTTCTGCAACTACTGGAGCTTACCATGATTTTCTTTCTAGCTCCAATATTTTGCACATAGTCTTTTTGGTCCTCTGAGTCATGTTTTCCCAGCTTTCTGTATCTTGGAGCTGGTAAAAAGGCATCCCCCCATCCTCATCATAAACACACACACACACACACACACACACACACATGTATTTTACTTGAAAGACGATAGAGTTGTGATGATAGTTTCCAACAGTCGTATTAAGTTCTCTGTGGTAATCAGTATTCTCTAGGGATACATAATAGAACGTCAGTTCAAAGTAGCTCAAGTTCGAAATTGGTTTTATTGTTCTACATATTCCCGAAGGGTAAGGGTGACCCAGGCTGAGTGGAACTAGGAAACTGAATGTCTTCAGGGTTCTCTGTATATCAGTCTTTTGTGATTGTCTTTGTAGGTTATTTTAGTTACATTCTAGGGGAGTCAGAGCTATCTATATAAAGGACACATTCACACTAACATAGACTGTCAGGTCAAACCTTCCCCACTACTTGTAACTTAATACCTTGAAGAATGAATCAGAGGTCCTCAGAGGTTTGGGTAATGTTTAACTTTTCACTTTGGGAAGTTGGTTGGTGCTTTCAACAGAGTAAAAAATGGAAACAATGTGAGACAAAGTCTATAAACACACACAGGTGCATATAAGAATTTCTGGCCCCGTATTTTCAGAAGTTATCAGAGCTTTTATGTTGCCACCTTATTTTCTCCAGTTTTTCTTCTTTTAACTTTTATACTCTGTACTGTGAGTAGCATAAAGGAGGTCTGTGGCCTGGTAACTCATTTTTAATACAGTACCCTTTTCGGAGAATTGCTCTTAATGTGAAAGCCTCCTTAAATCCCATCTTCTGTTACAGTATCTTCCATTTTACCAAAAAGGAATTTTTTTCCTCTTGATGATTCAGGGAAACATGAAGGTCCATGTTATCCTGACATTTCTACATGTGAAGGTGCCACATGTAGCTGGGCAGGTTGGAAATGGCCAATTCTAGGGGGTGTTTTCACCTAGACAGTGCGGTGACTAGTTTCCCCATGAGTTCAAATATTCTCAAATATTTGCCCATTGTTACTGAAAAATTGTTTACTTAAAAGAACACAGCTAACTCTGAATGTAGGATAGTTAAGCTTTCTCTTAAAAACATTCTCAGCTTTTAATATTCTTGATACTCAGACTAGGTTAAAGAGTCACTTCACTTATTGCTCAGTATTGGGTCTCTGATATAAAATGTGGCTTTATCTATTGCGTGGTTGTGTGAAGTTTGGAAAGTTATATAGCCTCTCTAAGCCTCAATTATTCACCTGTAAAATGAGGATAATAACAGTAATTTTTATAGAATTGTTGTAAGGTTTACATATGAAATAGAATTATATATGATTATTTAGCACAGTGTCAGGCCTAGCATGAAATGCAACAGGTATAAGTGCTATTATCATTTATTATATCAGCCTAGTCAGAGTTTTACATAATCATTTAGAAGCATAAGTTTCTTTTATTTTTTAAAAATTCTCACCATGTTATTTGACAATATTTTAAGAGTCCATAGCCATCAGAATTCGGTAATATTCAAGATCTTTTGAAATGTAACCTTGGATTGAAAGACTATTGAGAACATTTTTGTCAGCATTTGTCATGGAATAAAATTAAATGAACAGAATGTTTTGAATGTTTGAACCAAATATGTACAACCAGATGAAAGAGACATTCCAAGTATATTTCAACCACGCTGTAGATTTTCATGACTAGCATCATGAAAAACTATGAAACTGGTTTTTAACTACCCATCATCACATAGTTTTTTCTCAAGGAAATTGAAGAGTGACAACCTTGTTTCCATCTGGAAATGTCTAACATCTGTGATTGTAAACATCAAAACACAGCTGTTACAATTCAGAGTAAGCACTCCAAGTTATTTATTTTTGACTTAAAAAAATGATCAGTTTTCATCAAATATCACAGTTGTGAAGCCATGTTCTTACAGCAGGAGGAAAACTAATTAAGAGAAATTACTATATCAAACATTTAAGAACAATACCCTTCCTCGTACTTCATTTAGAGGAGAGACAATCTCACTTCAATTAAAAATATGTTTTATCGGCATGTCTTGATTTTAGAAACAACAGATATTGAAGATGCAGGGATGTTAAAGATCTTTTCAGTGCATTTACATTTTGAATACTATAAAAGATTTTTCAATGGGGCAAATGATGCCACTCAAGGTCATGCAGGCAAATGATGACAAGATGAAGAGAAGAACCTTATTCTACTGTATTTTGCAGATTACATTTGGGTATTTCACATTAATTTTAATGAGAAAACTTTTTATGAAAAATAAGAGTGCATCTTAGTGTAGCATTGGGTATTAATCGCATATGACTGTAAAATGAATTCATATTAAGAAAAATATTTTAAAATTAAGTTTATATATTGCACACAGGTAAAATGATACATAACACTGAAACCTGAATCATTTTCTCAATTCACACTCATCGTTCTAATTCAGTTTCAGCTTGGTTAGCCCTTTAAGCTGCTACGTCCTCATAGGCAGCCAGAGAGGCCAGATAAAAAGTCCTGCAGCTTTGGTCCTCCCAGAATGCTCACAGGTTTAATGCCCCACTGTCCCATCAGACTCCCTCAGGTGCGTTGTTTCTGACCTATTTTATTAGTTTTGCTTCTGCGCTTACACCCGGGCCCTTCTGACTGGCTCCTGGCTGGGTCGTTCTATCTGCACTGCTTCACCCGAGCACGGAGAGTCATCCCAGATCCTCTGCTCTGCATTCTGCAGGCAGGTCCCACCAAACCCAGGGCTCAGCCCAAGTCCCTGTTTCTAAGTCCTAGGCAACCTTCCACCTTTCTGTAAGGGGAAGATGGGTAGAATTTCCTGAACCTGAAGAGCTTGCGACCTTTCACTTGTTTCTGTCGTTAGGACACAGGTGAATGAGTGACACCAATTCAGTATAACCAGGTTCTGTTTGCCAACATCATTGATTCAGGTATACCCAAGAGTGATTTGCAAATTCTCCACAGGATGGTTTAAACCTCAGTCTTAACCTTTAAAGCTTTGAGAAGCCAGGTTCAAAGCCAGAAGGGTTTGTCCTATGGTACAAGAGTGTCTCCAAGTGGCAGAAAATTGAGGTGCATTGGTAGGTAGTAAAGCTAAATGCCTGCCGAAGTCACCTGTCCCACCAGCACTTTGGTAGGGGTTATTCCTGCCACAACTAACACCACAGAAGTTTACAGGTGATGTAATAGTATTTCCCATTTCACTATGCCTTACCTCAGATTTTTAAATCTAAGCTTTCTTTAGAATAAGAAAGGACAATAATACACTTTGTATAGCTAGTTTCAATATTCATTTGTAAGAGTGGGACAATAAATAGCTCTTAACTCATAAGATTATAGTAAGAATTAAATAATTTAAATGTTTATGCAAGTGTTTAGTATACAGTATGAAATGTATACTTTATAGCATATATAATATGAAATATGTTGTATATACTAAATAATATAATATATGGTATATATTCTATATGAAAATATAAAATATATAACAGTTACATACAATGGATAATAGATGTTATGCAATCATTGTAATATAGAATAAGTAATATACGTGTAATATATGTTAAATGTAACATAATGTATAATATTTTTTCACTTTTAAATATTTATTTATTTGTTTGTTTATTTATTTATTTATATAAAGAGAAAGAGGGCAAGAGAGGGAGAGAGAGAGGGGAAGAAACATCAGTGTAAGAGACAAACACCAATTAGTTGCCTCTTGCATATGCCCTGACTGGGGATTGAACCCACCACCCGGGCACGTATCCTGACCAGAACTGAACCTGCAATCTTTCAATTTTCAGCATGAAACTCAACCAAACTTAGTTATGCCAGTCAAGGTTAATTTATATTATTATCACGAGCTGCAAAAATATGCTTTTTTCTTCTTTTGTGGCTTTTTTGAGAGATGCCCATCATTGGGGATGGATTCAGTGACCCAATAAATTATGAAGTTTTTTGACCTCTTAATATGGGGGCCAAGTGGTGTTATTGCTACTTTCTGGTACAGATAAAGGCCCCAAATAGAAGCTCAATATCATAAAATGACACAAGAGTCCGAGTCCTTCCTCTCTGTGTCAATATTCTGTTAAGAGTGAAAGAAATTTCGTCCAATCTTTTGGGAACATGTCTGCACTGTCTGTGCTGAGGGATGAATGAAAACATCTGAGGCTAATTGTCTTTACCTATATTACCTAGTGACAGCAATGAAGCAGGAGACAGCTGGACTGAGTCGCTCCGTCATCTATTGATACACAGTTGGTACTAACTCATGGATGTTAGTTGGACATTTATAAATGCCCAATTCCTGCTTCCAGGCGATATGCTAGCTTTTATCTTTTGAATCTCAGTACTAAGAATAATATCTGTGACAGAGTAAATCAGTTATTCTAGCCTATTGAATATTCATTTTATATTTTGGATTGAGATATGCTAGCTATATGGGACTCAATTTACTTCATAGGCTATATTTTCTTCCAATAATCCCACTTTCTCCAGACTGACACTTTCTTAATATGGTAGATGTTGATGACAGAGAAGTTATTTTGTGAATTTTCAGAGAAAAGAGTCGCATTATGAGGACATGATTATGTAATTCTATAGATTAATACTCCATAAAACCCTATAATTTAGCTGTACAGAGCCTAAATTTTGGTTTATGTTCTAAAATTATTCTATTATTTACATTTTAGAAGCTTTGTATTAAAGATTTTTCAGTTTCATTGGTCTATGTGAGTAATTTCAATAGAAACTCTAAGGCTAAAGGGAAGACATAAATTTTTGTTCTAGGACATTTAGAGGTTATCATAAAAACTATTCAGTAGAAGAGGATGAAACCTTTATATGAGATTAATAAAAAATTATAAAGCATATTCTTCACTTTAGTTATGTATTTTACTTGAAAAATATGTTTGCTTTATTGGAAAATGTTACTTTCATTAATTTAATTTTAAATTTTGAAAATTTATTATTTGTATGTGTCTTTCTTCTACTAAAGCTCACTCAATGATTTTAAAAAACAGAACATGAGGGAGAAGTTTTCTCTTGTTAAAAAATAATGTTTGCTTTACAAAGAATTTACCTTGCAATTCTCTGGAATAAAAGACCTGGCCTTTAATTTAATCTTCTTTGTAGTAATTTAATAAATATGTCCTACAGTCTCTCGTTTTATACACCAAAGAGCACTGACGTGTGAAATTGAACAGATGTTGGATATTAAGGAACAATCCATGATATGCTTTTCAAAGAAGGGAAAGAAATAATATTATTGAATGCTTACACTGTGCCACATAAATAGTAGTGTTATTTAAAGTTCAAAACAATAATATGTTATTTTCTCAAATTTTCAGTGAGAGAAACTAAAACCCAAGGAATGCAACTTAGTCCGTGGTCCTTAAGGAAATCCAAGATAGATGTAAATCCCTATCATCTACCAGGTGTCAAAGTCTGTCTGCTACACAGTTTTATTTCATTTTAAAAGAGAATGCTGTTTTCTAAGATGGTATCATAAAAGATAATGATGAGAATAATGTTTAGGCACATAGAAGAATTTGCTGGTAGTGTTTTTGTTCATGGCATGTTAAGGAAATAAGGAGATAGGTTCCCAGGTTTCAAACTATTATTTTGGATGCTGCTCCCAAAGGAGTGATAAGAAAATTTGGTACTGACCTTGAATTTAACTTTTGAATTTATTCACTATTCTAATGAGAACCACTTAGATTAATAGTTAAGAGAGTACATACTCAGGCCAGTCTGCCCTAGTTTAAATCCTAATTCTGCAAGATACTACCTGTATAATCTTGGAAAAGTCAAAAAGTTTGGAAATTATAAAGGATGTAAGTTATTATTCAAAAAGAATTTTAATAATATGCTACATTGTAAGAACCATATACATGTTAAATACAATTATTACTGCATTTTAATATTTTAATATTTGGAGAAAGCAATCCCCTATGTTGGACCTTATGTAGAACGAGTTTAATTTGATTATAGTCCTGCAATATAGTGAATTTAATTTTAGCCTTGGCTTCAAAGAAGAAAGGGCTAATCTGAAAAATGTCATGAAAAAGAACACAGTCAACTCTATCACACAGTACAACAGAAATCACAGATCTAACAAAGAGAGCAAATGCAAAAGAAAGAAACTGTAGGAATAAGCACATAATAAATAAGTTTTAGGATCTATACTAAATACATTAAGAATAACTTATATAAAGTAGTTGATTTTGAGAGAAGTAGTTTTATACAAAACAGCAAAAATAAACTTGTAAGTATTCACAGGTTAAAAAGACCGAGAGTTTAGATTTTGGAAGAAAGCAACATTTCGGGTAAGGATCAAGGATAGGATGATTGGCAGAATTGAGATAATGAGGAAAACAGTGCCATGCAGGTGAGAATATTTTTGAGCTTTAGGACCACTGGCTGGTGAAACGCTCTCAGTGAAAAAATATTTAAAACGTATTTGCACTATGATCAGCACTATACAATGACGTATATTTGTATTCTATGCTCAAATTATTCAATCCATTTTGATAAAATATAAGGTCAAGAGTTCAATTATATTAAGATGTGAAAGGTTTGAGTTTTTATTATACATACTTGCAAGCTAATGTGTGAAACTGTCACAATTCATGGATACTCGTGAAACTCTTGGATCAGAGATGAAGGGCTTAATTACTCACAGAAAAAGCAGTCATCAAAGTTGCAGCATATCACTGGTTATTCTGTCCCCTGTGTCCATGGAGCCATTGCATGGACCCCGATAATGTCCCTTACACAGTGAGTTGTGAAATAGCTGAGAAACCCAGGGTCAGAAGCCCACTGGTCTTTGAGCAAACGGCCACGGGTGGAACAGGCAACGGGTAAGCCAGTCCGTCTTCCTCCGGCGAGCCGGCCCCTGCATGGAAGTCTCATTGCAGTTGTCTTGACCTGTGGGTTTCCTGTGTGACTAGTCACAGAAACTGCTCAGGATCAGAAGAAAGAGAAACCTGCTTGTCAGGTACACTCAGCAAGATGTGCAGGGACGCTAGAGACCCGTGATAGACAAATCATGCTCAGTGCTTACTTTTATAACTTTCTTCAAGTTGGGAATTAAAGAATCCTCAACTAGTTACCATAGCTATGCATCAGCATTAATAAAACCCACAGCTAAAAATCTTGTTCACGGCAGGAAGAATAGAAAAAAAAAATACCAGCTATAAGAATTTGTCTTAACGGAGTGTATTTTTCCTGCAGTGAACTATGTATTACACAGAGAAAAATCCTGAGCATTAGCACAATTCAGTCCTCAAACTGATTAAGCAAAATTGAACAGTGACCCTAATCACATCTTAATGCTCTCTCCTTGTTCTTTTTTTCACTACCTATGTTCTATGATTGAGGCATAGGCTGGGTCTGCCTTTCTAGCCATGCAAACTAATAATTTCGAGGAGCAAAAGTAATTTGAACATTTCCCATTGTCTTCCTCCTTTTCATTCTTTGTGATTTTTTGAAACTACTTGATATAAACTTTCAGTACACATTCTCATTTCATCTCTTATAATTGGAACTTGTACTATTTAACCGAATTGAAAATCAAGTCAATGCATCTAATACCTATCTATATTTTTATTATTTATAATAAAGATAACATGACAGTTATTTATGCCAAGATACTAAGAATTGTACACCCTGGCCACAGAAATCTATGTACTTTGTTTAAAGATTGTGAATGCATGCATTTGTACCTCCAAAGCACAGGTATCACTATAGGGCAGTTTTAGAACTTAAATAAAATAGCTTATAAAGGAAATACTTTATTTCTGAAAAAATACATGTGAGTTTATTATGAATTATGACTCCAAGGGAGATAGGGTATACACATTTTTGCTAAACGATTTAAATGATGCCATGTCATCAACCTCATGGCACAAAATCATTGTCATTTTCACTAAAACAATAAAATAATGCAATACATCAAGATATTTTTAGTATGAGTCCTAGTTCAATTTTTGTTCATGGAACAAAATTTGTTCAAGGAACATGGTAAGAAACAATACGTGTAATTGAGAATCTACTATTGCTTACCCAGGTCGATAGGTACATGAGAGATCTAGAGATGCAAAATACGGATTTTCTATTTACTGAAATACATTTTAAAATACAAAGTACACATAGTAAAAATATGAATTTAATATATACTTACTATCATAACATTATTGCATTATTAATATATAAAAGTATCAAGGGATTGTACACTTGAAACCTGTATAATTTTATTAACCAATGTCATCCCAATAAATTTAATTAGAAAATAAGTAAAACCAAAAAGCAAAAAAATCAATAATTTATATTAATTCTTTAGAATAATATATTGAATACATTTTATTATATTTTAAGACAATATAACATACAAAATTTTAATTATATAATAGCAATAATAATTATAATCTTTAAATTCTATGTTTTAATTAGTTATTTTCTCTTTGTAGACTCTTCCTTCACCATCAAAACACAACCATTGACTTAGGAGTGTACTTAGAGCAAAAACTTGTGCAATACAGGTGTTTTATAGGTGTTGAAAAGGTCAGTGGTGATGACAGAACAAACCATTGCCCAGAAATCACCTCAAAAATTAAAGGATTTAGCTGGGGGTCTTAACATTTCTCACTTGATTGGATCATTTTCTTAACAACAGGGTAATATATATTCCATACTATTTTAAAAATGTTTCTTGGTTATAGTTGTCATAATGTAAAATAAGTGTGGTTTCATATCATCTATTTTATATATAGACTTACATTTCATAATTGGGTAAATTAATAGGAATTATTTTATTAACATTTATTTATATTGTAGTATATTCCTATGACATTAATATTTATCAATGCTTGCTATATGATTAAATAAAATATTACCAGTTGATATGTATTATTATTTATTTATTTATATTATATCCAGGATATATTTAAATTGCATTAGAGTACAGTATTAAATTATAACGGTTTATTATAGTAGTAATGAGATTATTAGGATGACCAATAGCTTTGATTATTTAAATGAGTAACAATTCTGGAAAAAATACAGTATTCACATTGAACTTCAAAGAGTTAACATTTTTAGAATAGTACATTACGTAATATCCTTAGTTTGGTTTGTAAATTTGGAAATAAAGGGAAGTATAGAATAGCACATTGTGTTTATTGGTGGAGATTTATTCTTGATGAAATTGCACTAAGAACCGTGTTTCTTTTACTACAAATGGAATGTGCTCTCTGGAAATCAAAAAAGTTACCACTGCTTAAAATGGAGAAAACAGTTGTAGCCCTTTGGGATTAAAAGTATTGACATAATATTTTGGGATGATTTATTTCATTTCATGGAAATTAACAAGCAACATTTTAAAAATAAAAATTACAAATTGTAGAAGTGGAGCATGTAACAAAGTTAGCTTTAACAAAGCACATACCAGGGCCTTAACACATGCCAGGGCTCCTCGCAGTCTCCTTAGTACACTTGTGGGGAGTAAATGTCATTCATGACAACCCTCTCTCTAAAAAGTTGCATTAAAACCAAAATGCTAATGATAGAAATAGATGTCAATGGGTGTATGTTTGCATCAGTTACTTGAAAAGGAATTATTTCTATATTTGAATTCTATATTTAATTCACAAAATGTACCTTCAGAAACTTAGTTTTTATGAAATAATTGAATAACTTTATACATGCAAAGGCATTACAAATAATAGTTTTTTCTCCTGATAGTAATGTAACAGATTTGCTATTATGATTGTTTTATTTTTCTTTCATTTGAAAATCAACCAAATTACATAAAGTTAATGTTATTACATTCCAATCAAAAATATGCTATATATTTGTTACCTAGACTGGTAGAAGAGTATTTTTTTTTAAATTTTCATAGGTCCTTCCTACCCACCATTAGAATGATATTCTAAGTTTCAAAGAACAAGTATATTAAATACTAAATTTGACTTCACTGATTTTTCTATTTTTAATGATATAAAAGGTGCTTATCTCAAAACTATTATTTTTATATTTACTTTTTACTCTGGACTTTTTTAAAGTTCTCACTTTCTTGGAGATATTTT
>PVJD01019995.1:0-10464 GCA_004026545.1 Mormoops blainvillei
CTCTGTTCTCTATGATGAACCCCACAGTGAGCTCTGGGCTAGCTCTATCCCTGGCTCATCTCAACTCTTCTCCCTTTCTGCTTCCCCTTATTTGCTCCCACTTGCCCACCCTTCAGATTTTCCAATGTGCTGATTTTCTCAGATGTGTTTATGTTTTGAGTAGGGAATTTTTTTAAATTATAGCTGTTCAAATTGTTGAAACTTCAAGGAGAATGACCAAAGGGATGTCTTGTGATGCCACTTTTCTGATGATACCTCTGGGATTGTTTTCTTAATTTCTCTTTTTCGTAATTCATTATTGGTGTCTAAAAACACCACCTTATTCTGAATTTATTTTCTATCTTGCTGCTTTCCTGAACTTATTTGTCAGTACTAATAGTTTTTTTGTGGAATCTTTACAATTTTCTCTACATAATATCATGTCATCTGCAAATAATGACAATTTTACTTCTTTTTTCCAATTGGATGCTTTATTTTTTTTCTTGTCTGATTGCTGTGGCTGGGATTTCCAATACTATGTCAAATAAAATTGGTAAAAGTGGGTAGCCTTTTCTTGTTCTTGATATTAAGAAAAACACTTTTAGCTTTTCCCCATTTAGAATGATGTTAGTTTTGGGTATATCATATATGACCTTTATTATGTTGAGGTATGTTTCCTCTATTCCCACTTGGAGGAATTTTATCAAATGCTCTTTCTTCATCTGTTGATATGATCATATGATATTTTCCTTTTGTTAATGTGGTATATTGCATTAATTGCTTTGCAGATATTGAACCAAACTTGCATACTAGGAATAAATCCCACTTGATCATGGTGTTCTTTTTTATAGATTGCTGAATTCAGTTCACTAATATTTTGTTGAGGACTTCTGCATCTATGTTCATCAGGGCTGTTGACACATAATTTTGCTTTTTGTAATGTCTTTGTATCTTTTTTGTAATCAGGGTAGTGCTGGCCTCAGAAAATAAACTTAGGAGTCTTTCCTCTTATTGATTTTTTTGCAATATTTTCAGAAGTTTAGGTGTTAATTGTTTGAATGCTTGGTAAAATTCACCTGAGAAACCATCTGGTCTAGAACTTTTGTTCGTTGGGAGATTTTAAATTACTGATTTGGTTTTGTTGGTAGTAATCAATCTATTTGCATTTTTGTGTTTCTTTTTGATTTAGTCTTAGAAAATTGTATGATTCTAGGAATTTATTTCTTCCAGATAGTCCATTTATTGGTGTATAATTGTTAATGGTATTTTCTCATAATCCTTTGTAATTTTTGTGTCAGTTGCTATTTCTGCTTCATTTCTGATTATATTTATTTGGGTCCTCCCTCTTTTTCTCTTTATTAGTCTAGTTAAAGGCTTATCTATCTTATTTATGTTTTCAAAGAACAAGCATTCGGTTTTATTAAGCTTTTATATTGTTTTAAGACTCTATTTCATTTATTTCTACTTTGATTTGTATTCTTTTCTTTGTTTTATTAACTTTGGGCTTTTTTTCCCTTTTACTAGTTACTTTCGGTAAAAGATTAGATTGTGTATTTGAGATTTTTCTTGTTTTTAATGATAGGCCTGTGTGATTCTGGATACTAAAAGAATAATACATCCACTAAGGGTTATAGCAATATTTTTACTAGACTGACACTTTACACTGCCACTTGACTATTTTGCAATCCTCTTATCAGTGAATGTACAGTTGAGAAAAGGAGGATTATGCATGGAATATATGAGATGCCCGGAGAAACTTCTTAGTATTTTTATGCTCTTTGACTTAATTAAATAGAAAATTGGGACTTTCTGCCAAGCATCCTTAAATGTGAGACCCAAGGAAGGCTGGAAGTTTGATTCTGAATGTCATATTTTAGTTTCATGGGAACTGTATTTGATGGCTGCCTCTGGTGATTGTTGAACCGTTGTGATGTGCTGCCTAGTAATGTGTATATTCTAGAAGATGGATACTATACCTGGGAATAACTTCTGTCAGTGAGATTATTGAGTGTTTTATGCTTTGTCTGAGGAGAGAGCAGCATTTTTGAGTACTACGATGCAAATGAATGCTCTTGGGACTTTTCAAAATGTCAGTAGAGCAAGTGACTCTTGCACATACCTCCTCTAAGGACAAAACTGGAAATGCAAGTTGGTGAACAATCGCCCTGAATAACCAACTAAAGACTAGCTGAAGACAAGTCTCCTAACCAAGAATTTGCAGAAGAATCCATGTCGAAACTACAACAGCACAGAAGCTCACAAATTATGTTTAGGGTTGAAGCTCACAGTCAGCCAGACTGAGGCTCAATCCCATGCACCAACAGCAATAGAGATATAGTTACAACAGGAAGGCCCACATAAACCACACAAAGGACATTCCTAGAGCACCCAGCTTAGGAGATCAAGGAGACTGCACAACTGCGTCACACAGGACATCTACTACGTAAATTCACCCCAGAAACACTAAGAATTATAGTAAATCTGTCTAATACATAAAAACAAATACAGAGAGACAACAAAAATGGAGAGACAAAGAAACAGGCCCCAAATGAAAAAAGAAAACAGGACAAATCTCTAGAAAAGGCCTAAATGAAATGGAGGCAAGCAATCAATAAGTTATAGAGTTCAAAGTAATGGTTATAGGGATGCTCAAAGAACTTAGAACTACAACAGCATGAAAAGGGACATAGAAACCATAAAAAAAAAACAGACATAAATAAAGAACACCATATTTGATGTCAAGAATACTCCAAGGAATAAAAAGTAGTTCAGATAAAGCAAAAGATTTAATCAGCTATTTAGAGTACAAGGTAGAAAAAAACCCAGAGAAGCAAAAAGAAAAAAAAAGAATTAAAAAAATGAGAATACTTTCAGGAAACTTTAGGTCAACATGAAATGTAATAAAATCCATGTTATAGGGGTACCAGAAGAAGAGAGAGAGCAAGGGATCAAGAAACTATTTAAAGAAATAATGACTGAAAACATCCCTAACCTAGTAAAGGACAAAGACACAAAAGTCCAGGAAGCACAGAGAGTTCCAAACAAGATGAATCAAAGAGACCCACACCAAGACACATCATAATTAAACTAACAAAGTTTAAAGACAGAGAGAGAATCTTAAAAGCAGCAAGAGAAAAACAATTAATTATCTAAAAGGCACTTCCCATAGGACTGTCAGCTTATCTCTCAACAGAAACATTTCAGGGCAGAAGGGACTAGAGTGAAATATTCAAAGTAATGAAAAGCAAGGACCTACAGCCAAAACTACTTTACTCAGCAAGGCTATCATTTAAAATTGAAGGAGAAATAAAGAGCTTTCTGGGCAAGGAAAAGCTATAGGAGTTTGACACCGTCAAATCAATATCACAAGAAATGGTAAAGGGCCTCTTTTAAGAAGTATAGAAGAAGAAAAAGAAAAAAAAATCAACAATAAGACCAGAGTTAAAAATATAAAATGGCAATAAATATGTACCCATCAATAATCACTTTAAATGTAGATGGCTTGAATGCTCTAAACAAAAGAAATAGGGTAACTAAATGGATAAGAAAGGAAGACCCATATATGCTGTCTACAAGACACCCATCTCAAATCCAAGGATACACACAGACTAAAAGTAAAGGAATGAAAAAAGATATTTCATGCAAATGGAAATTTTAAAAATCTGGGGTAGCAATACTTATATCTGAAAAAATAAACTTGAAAACAAAAGATATAGGAAAAGACAAAGAAAAACACCACAAAGCAATATAAAGAGCAATACAAGAAGATAAACTCTGGTAAACACTTATGCACTCAACATAAGAGCACCTAAATGTGTAAAGCAAATCTTGTAGACATAAAGGGGGAGATTGACAGTATTACAGTCATAGAAAGGGATTTTAACACCCTATTGACATCAATGGATGGATCTTCCAGATAGAAAATCAACAAGAAAATGGTGGTCTTAAGTGATACTTTAGATCAGATGGATTTAATTGATATTTTCAGAGCATTTCACCCCAAAACAGCAAAATATACATTCTTTTCAAGCGCACAGAGAACATTTTCTAAGATAGACCACATGCTAGGACACACAAGTCTCAATACTTTTAAGACAATTGAAATCATATCACTCATCTTTTCTGACTGTAATGGTATAAAACTAGAAATCAATCACATGAAAAAAAATGAAAAACACACAAAGTCATAAAGGTAAAATAACAAGTTATGAAACAATGAATAGGTTAAAATTAGATCAAGGAAGAAATAAAAAGTTACCTTGAAACAAGTGAAAATGAGGACACAACAATCCAAAATATGTGGATCACAGTAAATGCAGCCCTGAAAGAGAGAAATTCATAGCATTACAGGCCTACATCAGGATTCAAGAAAAAATTGAAATAAACAATATAAATTTACACTTAAAAGAACTGGAAAAAACAACAAAGTACAATGTGAGAAAATAATAAAGATAATAATAGAAATGAATGAAATACAGTAAAAATCGGTTCTCAAAAATCTCCCATTTCAAACAGTTCAGTTCTCAACCAAATTGTTCATGGAAAAAATGACTCAGTTGTCAAAGAAAACTTCAATTCTCGACCTGACAACTCTTTCACACTGATACCTCTATGATCAGTCACAGTCACCTATATAATTTGGTTTTTGAAGAAATTGCTTCTCGAACTGCCTTCCGAAATGAATTAAGTTCGAGAACCAAGGTTCCACTGTAGAGTCTTTAAAAAAAATGCAAAAGATCAATACAACAAAGAACTGTTTCTTTGAAAAAGTAAACAAGGTTGACAAGACTTTAATCAGACTCATCAAGAAAAAAAGACAGGACCAAAATAAATCAAATAAGAAATGAAAGAGGAGAAGTAACAACTGACAATAAAGAAATTTAAAAATTGTAAGAAAATATTACAAAAAACTATATGCTAATAAATTGGAGAATTTGGAAGAAATATATAAATTTCTAGAAACATACAATCTTCCAAAACTTAATCAGGAATAATCAGAGAATATGAATAGACAGATTACAACTAGTAAATTGAAGTAGGAATCAAAAACTCCCAACAAAAAAAAGTCCAGATGGCATCACAGTTGAATTTTATAACCATTCAAATAAGAATTAACACTTATCCTTCTTAAAATATTCAAAAAATTTCAAGAGGAAGGAACACTAGAAAGTATATATTAAGATAACAACATTATCCAAATTCCAAAACAAGATAAATACACTACAAAGAAACAAAATTTTGCGCCACTATCCCTGATAAACATAAATGTTAAAGTCCTCAACAAAATATTAACAAACTGGATCCAGCAATACATTTAAAAATTTTACCCCAAAGATCAGGTGAGATTTATTCCAAGGATGCAAGATTTGTACAATACCTACAAATCAAATAATGTGATACACCACATGAACAAAATGAAGGATAAATACCACAGGATAATATCAATAGTTTCAGAAAAAAAGCATTTCATATATCCAACACCAATTTATGATAAAAAAAAACTCTCAGCAACATGGGAATAGAAGGAACATACCTCAACATAATAAAGGCTTTTATGACAAACCCACAGCAGACATCACATTCAATGGGTAAAAATAAGACTACATCAAACTAAAATTTTCTGCACAGCAAAAGAAACCATTAACAAAATAAAAAGGAAACCACTGTATGGAAGAATATCCTTGCCAATGATACAACTGATAAGGGGATAATCTCCAAAATATATAAAGAACTTATACAACTCAACACCAGGAATACAAACAATCCAATTAAAAAATGGGCAAAAGACCCAAATAGACATGTCTCCAAAGAAGACACACAAATGGCCGATAGACATATGAAAACATGCTCAACATCACTAATCACCAGAGAGATGCAAATTAAAACCACAATGAGATGTTACCTAATACCTGCCCGAATGGCTACCATCAATAAATCAACAAACAGCAAATGCTGGTGAGGATGTGGGGAAAAGGGAACCCTCATGCACTGTTGGTGGAAATGCAGACTGGTGCAACCACCATGGAAAACCGTATGGAGATTTCTCAGAATTTAAAAATGGAACTGCCTTTTGACCAAGTGGTCCCACTGCTGGGAATATATCCTAAGAATCAAAAAACACCAGTTAAAAAGAATGCACACACCCTTATGTTCACAGAAGCATTATTTACAATAGTCAAGATATGGAAACAGCCCAAGTACCTATCAGTAGGTGAGTGAATTAAAAAACTATGGTACATTTACACAATGGAATACTATGTTGCCATAAAAAATAAGAAATCTTACCTTTTGCAACAGTAAGAATGGACCTCGAGATTATTATGCTAAGTGAAATAAGCCAGTCACAGAAAGAGAGATACTATATGATCTCACTTATATGTAATGTAATAAACAAAATAAACTGATGAATGAAAGAGAAACAGAGGCATGGATGCATGGAACAGACTGACAGCTGTCAGAATGGAAGGGGGAAGAGGACTGGATGAAAGAAGGTGAAGGGTGTAGCCAAAAAATTTATATACATAACTCATGAACACAGACAACACTGTGGTGATGGCTAAATGGAATGGGAGCAGTGACTGGATAGAGGCAGGTAAAGTGGGAGGAAATGTGGGCATTCCTAATACTGTCAAAAATAAAGGAAAAAACGATTAAATGGAAAATTACAACATCCCACACAACCAACTGTAGTTACAAACAAATGAAATATGAAATGGTTAGTGGAAGAATAAATATATGCATATCAGCTGCAACCATATGGTCACTTGCATCAATAATGACTATAATAATTATTGGCATTTCTTCATTTTTAATATGCATATAATTGTGTATATATATTAACAAATTATTTTACCTTATTTCGTTCTCCTCCTGTTATCAGTGGAAGTGTGGTACTTGTGGTATCAAAAGGAAAGGAATTTCCTAGACACCCAGAGGATGATAGGGTTCTGTGGTATGGTTTACTAATGATGTACAATGAAGGGATCTCCCCTCCTGACTTCCCAATGTCCCGTCTCTGTCTGTCTCACCATGGAAAGAGCCGAGTCTTGTCTTCAGTAGGGTCAGGATGAAGGCCACTGCCCAGAGTTTCTGCTCCATATGAAAGTACAGTCCAATCTAGCATCTGGCTAGTTTAGTGTGTGTTTCCAGCTGCAGTCCCTTGCTGTGCTTTGGTATTCAACCTCCGTCCTGGAGCCTGTGTGTGGAGTTGCACAGCCAATGGCCACGTGGTTGCTAAGGTCACATAGCCATGGAGAGAACAGGTGCATGCACCATGTGAGTACAGGTCACAGGGAACAGAGAGAGAGAAAGAGATTGTTTGTTTTCCTGGGGTTATAACAAGGAGCTTGGGTTTGGGACAGACCAGGTGCTTTCTCAAAATGGCCAATCAACTTCCCAAGTTTTCTCAAGCTTTGGATGGGTCCATTACCCTAGTCTAGCAGCTATGCCTGTCCCATAATCCAGTGGCGGAGGTGGGGAAGAAGGAGGGGGGATTTTTAATCTTCTTGGCAGAGCATTAGGCTCTTTCCCTGGAGTGTGAAGCTATAGCTTCCTGGTGAAGCAAACAGGCTCCTACTTCCCAGTTTATTAAGCTCAATGTATAGTCCCTTTTGCTCCCCTTTTCTAGTTACAAGATACAAAAAAAAAAAAGAGTATGAAACAGTTAGTGCTGGAATAAACATCAGTTAAAGTTAGGGTAAATTGATTCATAGTACTTTGAATCTTTTTTTTGAGAGGAGGATTAACATGTTTTCAGTTGTACTAGGGATATTGCATCATGTTAGGCAAAAATATGTATTGTCTTTACTTGGAAGTTAAGTATTAAAAGAAATTTTAAAATTGGTTGTTTGTGGTGGCTCTGTACTGTCAACTTAGTTAAGTGTTAACTATTCTTAAATGTCTTTCTCTGAATGCAGCCAGGTTAAAATGATCCACAAGACAAAGTTGCATAAGATTTGGAGGGCAGAAGTGTAGCGCCAGACTTGCAGACACCTGTACACATCATTACTCACCTGCAACTTCACATTGTTGCTGTAGGGCAGCAGCCAGATGAGCAGCTCTTCCAGGTAGAACAGTATCTTCTTCAGATTATCTGAATCATCAGGTAAGGGAACATGCAGCTTCATGATGAAGTTTCTCAGCTTACCATGTTTGGAGAATGAAAAAAACAGGCATAATTTCCTGTTTATGTTCATAATTATATTATTTACTCATGGATTTCCATTAATTTTGATTTTCCCCACTTTACCTCCAGCTTTTCTTTCCAACTGCCAACACCATTAACCTATAGTGACTTTGGACCACCTATGTATGAAGAGGTAATAGCCTTATACAGACCTTTTACTTTTTCCCATGATTGCATTAGGTTTAATTGATAAATACTTTATCACATGTTATTCATAGTGCTTCTGCTCCTTAATGTAATTATTTTACCAATATTATGTGTCCTGGTAGAGTATGTCCAGTAATCCTATTAAAATTACTATGAAATTTTGAGGCCCCAAATGAAAATAGAATGAGGCATACCTCCTCAAAAGAAAGAGATAAATGGTCATAATTTGCATGTTATGACTGTCTACTTGCAAAATGTAAGAAAATATGCTGAACAGCTAATAGAACTAATAAGAATTCATGAATATTTCTTGACATAAAATCAATATATTAAAATTTTTACCTTCTTATAAACTATCATGAACTACTTGATATAGAGAGGCGGGGTTAAGATTGCAGAGTAGGAAGATCCTGGGCTTCCCTCCTCCCACAAAGACACTACAACTATAGGCACACATGGAGAAACTATCTGGGAGAATGATCTGAGGACCAGCAGAACAGATTCTTTACAAATGAACATATAAAGGAATGCCATGTTGAGGCAGGTAAGTAGGGCAGTGGTGTTGTATCCCATGATCACAAGATATATCATAAGCATGGGACCTCCTCCCACTGAAGACCAACCCTTTTGACACCTATGTTGGGCTCCTCAACCCAGGAAAACTGCATCAGGAAGAACAACCCACAAAATATCTGGTTCAGAGAACCAGTAAGGCTTACAACCAAAGGGCAGAGCAGCTGTGGGACACTGAATTTTTCCTTAAAGAGTCCATACACAAACTCACACAGTCACAACACTGAAACATAAGTTTGAAAGGCACCTGGGCCATATATGAAGAAGATACATTGACTAATTTTAATTACTGTGTCATAAACTTTTGTGGTGGGTTCATCTGGGTAGAGGCACTAGCAGGTGCTGTTCATTTTTTGTTTGCTTTGTTTGGACTCAGCCAACCCATGCTGGTGGGTACCATCTGATATTCTCCATTAACTGGATAACCATTCCGCCTGCCCAGTGATCCCCTGAGGATCTGGTAAGTGGAACCACCCTGCAAAGTTGTATCCCACCTTCCAGAACCTGGTAGGCACCCCAGGGTACCTCCAAGGACAGAACTTTCTCCTAGCTACCAGTAGTAGCCCAAGAAGGACTCCAAAGCAACAGTCCCCATCCTGAGGTTTAAAAGGTTCTCCAAAGCTGTGATGCATCCCTAAGCACCTGGTGCATGGCCCTAGGAGGTCCTGGATTCCCACAAAATTGGTGTCCTCCAGCAGCTGGTGAGCAGCCCTGCTGAGCCTCTAAACTGGCACAATGCCTGTGGACACCTGGTGGACAGTCTCAGGAGCCCCTAGAGTCCCTTAAAAGCTCTTTCCCACCTGTTTTGACCTCATGGGTAGAAGTAGAGTTCCTATAAAGCAGGTTAGAAGTACCACTCCCTGCAATCCAATCAACGCACATGCGCCAGTAGAGGCTAGGCATCACAGTAACCCATTCTGGAGGCCTGCCCCGCACACCAATGTACCAGCAGTAGTCACAACCAAACCCCACAGCCAGTCATGCAAAGGATATGCTCTACACACCAGTACAAATACAGTAGTCACAACTAGACGTCATGGTAGCCCAGTCTAACAGCACTCCCTTAACAGTAGTTACACAATCACAATAGGAGGGTGTACACAGCAAGCAAGGAAAACACACCTGGGGCATGTGACTCTGATGACCAGGGGTGATAATAAAACTGGGCCCCACATGACTCCTATAAAAAGACACTTTTCCAGTCTCATAATCTATGTAATACATAGAAACAAATACAGAAAGATAGGTAAAAAGGAGAGACAAAAAATACACTCAAACAAAAGAGCAGAGCAGAACCCCATAAAAAGTGCTAAATGAAATAGAGACATGATAGAAACAAGCAATCTACCAGAAAAAGAGCTCAAAGCAATGATTTTTAAAATGTTCGATAAACTCAGGGGAAGAATGGTTGAACTCAGTGAGAGCTTCATTAAAGTGATAGAAAATATATTTAAAAAACATTTACACAATGGAATACTACACAGCAGAAAGAAGGAAGGAACTCCTACCCTTCACAACAGCATGGATGGACCTGGAGAGCATTATGCAAAGAGAGCATTATAAGCCAGGCTGTGAAAGAC
>PVJD01019996.1:0-10458 GCA_004026545.1 Mormoops blainvillei
TACATGGAAAACCTGACAGTATCCACCAAAAAAAACTACTCAATCTCAAAAGTGAACTTGGTAAAACAGCGGGAACAAAGTTGATGATCAGAAATTGAAGACATTTTTGTACACTAACAGTGAAATATCAGAATCAGAAATCAGGGGAAATATCCCATTTACTACAGCAACAAGAAAAATAAAGTACGTTGGAAAAACTTAACGAAGGAGGTAAAGGACCTGTACTCAGAAAATTACACAACATTGAAGAAAGAAATTAAGGAAAACACAAATAAATGGAAGCATATTTCATGTTTATGGATTGGAAGAATTAACATCATCAAAATGTCCATACTACCTAAAGCAATTTACATACCCAAAGCAATGCCTATTACATTACCCATATCATATTTCACAGATATAGAACAAACATTTCAAAAAATTAAATGGAACCATAAATGACCCTATATTGCTGCAACAATTTTGAGAAAGAAGAACAAAGCAGGAAGGATCACAATACCTGACATTAAACTATAATATAAGGCCACTGTAATCAATACAGTCTGGTATTGGCATAAGAACAGACACAAAGATCAGTGAAACAGAAGAGAGAGCCCAGGAATAAACCCATGTCTCTATGGTCAATTCATATTCAAAAAAGGGTCAGAAGCATAAAATGGAGTAAAAATAACCTCTTCAACAAATAGTGTTGGGACACCTGGACAGCTACATGTAAAGAAATGAAATTCGAGTACCAACTTACACCACACACAAAAAGAAACTCAAGATGGATAAAACACTTATATATAAGTTGTGACACCATAAACGTCCTAGAGGAGAAGATAGGCAGGAAAATCTCAGATACTCCATGCAGCAATATTTCCACCAATATGTGCCCTAGAGCAAGGGACATAAAGGAAAGAATAAACAAATTGGGCTTCATCAAAAGAAGAAGCTTCTGCACGGATAAAGAAAACATCAGCAAAATGAAAAGGGAGCCGACCCTATGGGAAATTATATCTGCCAATGATACCTCGAACAAGGGTTTCATCTCCACAATATATAAAGAACTCACATGACTCCTTTCTAGGAAGACAAAATACCCAATTAAAAAATGGACAAAGGACCTGAACAGACAGTTCTCCAAGGAGGACATACACAAGGCCTGAGGCACATGAAAGGATGCTCAGCATCACTAGCCATCAGAGAGGTGCAAATTAAAATCACAATGAGATACCACTTCACACCAGCCAGAATGGCCATCATAAGCAAATCAACAAACAACAAGTGCTGGTGAGGATGTGGAGAAAAGGGAACCCTAGTACACTGTTGGTGGGAATGAAGACTGGTACAGCCACTGTGGAAAACAGTTCAGAATTTCCTCAGGAAACTGAAAATGGGACTTCCTTTTGACCCGGCAATTCCACCTCTGGGATTATACCCTAAGAATCCTGAAACACCAATTCAAAAGAACCTATGCACCCCAATGTTCATGGCAGCACGATTCGCAATAGCCAAGAATTGGAAGCGACCTAAGTGCCCAACAGTAAATGAGTGGCTCAAACAACTGTGGTATAATTACACAATGGAATACTACGCAGCAGAAAGTCAGAAGGAGCTAGTTAGTATCCTTCGCAACAGCATGGATGGAACTGGAGAGCATTATGCTAAGTGAAATAAGCCAGGCAGTGAAAGACCGATACCATATGATCTGATCTATAAATGGAAAGTAATCAACAAAGTAAACCAGCAAACAAAATATAACCAGCAACACTGAAATAAAAAACAAACTAACAGTAACCAGAGGGTAGGATGGAGGGTGATGATGGGGAAAGGAAGGGGAAAGGGTCATCAAGGAACAGTCATAAAGGACCCGTGAACAAAACCTAATGTGGAAAGGATTGAGGGTGGGATGTTGGGGTGAGTGGGGCTGGGAAAAGTGGGGGTGGGAAAATATTGACAAATCAAATGAAAAATAAAGTGTTTGGGGGAAGCTGGGAGTGATGTGGGAAATTAAGAAGCTGAAGAACTGGTGTGTGCAGCCCATGGACATGGACTAAGAGGTGTGGGGATAATGAAATGCCGTGCAGGGTAGAGGGGAAATAGTGGGGGAAAATGGGACAACTGTAATAGCACACGCAATAAAATATACCCAAATTTTTTTTTAATTTAGAAATAAAATAAAATAAAAATATTTGAAAACTGAAGAATACTCAAAAGTACAGGCATTCTATGTGTAGGAGGGAATGGGCATTTCAGATTAAAAATTAAAATAAAATAAAATAAAATAAATCGATGTAGTCCATCACATCAAACAGGTTAAAAAAGGTAAATCACCCAATTGTATCAATAAATGTAGAAAAAGCCATTGATGAAATCCAATGCCCATCCTTGATTAAAAAGAAAAGAAAGAAAACAACTTTACTAAATTAGAAACACAGGAGAATTTTCTCAATTTTATAAATATTGTCTACACAAACCCCATAGCTAACATTATACATCATTGTGAGAAACTTAAAGCTTTCCCACAATATCAGGTTCAAGGTAAGGATGTCGCTTCTCATTACTCCTTTTCAACTATTTTTAGGAGCTATAAACAAGAAAAAAGAATAATATCTATATTAATTGTGAAGGAATAATAACAGTGTCTTTGTTCACAAAAACATGATCGTCTATGTATAAAATTTGAAAGAGTCAATTAAAATAATCCCTCCTAGAACTACTAAGCAATTATAGCAGGGTATAAATTTAACTAAATATGAACATAATCTATTGAAGAAAATTACAAATCTCTGATGAATGAAATAAAAAAAGAACTAAATAAATGGAGAGATATTCCATGTTTGTAGATAAGAAGACAACATTGTCACCCTGACCAGCATAGCTGAGTTGGTTGGGTGTTGTCCCACAGAGCAAGAGTCACCAGTTTGATTCCCTTTTGAGGCACATACCTTGATTGTGGGACCAGCCCCCATTTGGGGAGCATATGAGAAGCAACCAACTGATGTTTCCCACATCTTTCTCCCTCCCTTCCCCTATCTCTAAAAATAGGTAAATAAATACATCTTTTAAAAAAAGACAATATTGTCAAGATATCATTTCTTCCCATTTTGATCTATAGATTCAATGCAATAAATCAGAATTCCAGGAGGCTGTTTTGTGGATATTGACCAACAATTCTAAAGTTTATATGGAGAATCAAGAGACCTAAAATAAGCAACAAAATATTGAAGGAGAACAACATTGGAAGATTGATGTATTCAATTTCAAAGTTAACCATAAAGCAACAGTAATCAAGACGATGTGGCATCAGTGAAAACACAGACAAATACATTAATGGAGTGAGATAGAGAGCCTAGAAACAGAAAACATAAAAGAACTTACAGTTACATTATTAAAATTGTGTTTTACACTTAATGCTGAGCAGCGTATGATTCCATGTATATAAAGTTCAAAACCTTGAAAAATTAAGCAATGCCTTCTCCAAGGATACAAATGTCTGTGGTAATACTCTAAAGTATGGTGATGCTATACATACTTTGCAGGATAATATTGTAGTTACCTGGCTTGGGGAAGGGATTAATAAGAGGCTAATGAGAAAATTCAAGGACAATACCTTTACATCTTAAACTGGGTGTTTGTACATGGATGTGTATTGAATCTAGTGTTCATAATTTACAATATTTATAGTTTTGCATTTGCCAACATTTAATATAAAACAACACAACAGAGTCTGAGGCTGCAAAGTCCATTGTTTCCTCATAAGATTTCTCAAAGTAGAGATTAGAAAGAGAATTGCAAAGGAAATATATTCAAAGAGGCTATGGCTAAAATGTGTTCACAGTTGGAGAAACTCATAAATTCTCAATTTAAGGAATAATGGAAGATTCAAAGCAGGATAAATAAATCTACCACTAGACAGACATAAGGTACCTATAGACATCAAAGACAAAGCAGCCATCTTAAAAGTAACCAAAGAGAAAAAAAGACTGTCTACAAAGAAATGGTGACTGTGCTGACAGCCAACATTACAAGAACAGAAAACAACAGGAAAGTGTTTTTGAAGTGCTGAGAGAAATAACTATAACATAGGATTCTATACCCATTAAGCAATTATTCAAGAATAAGGACTAGGTAAGACAACTTTGGATACACAAAAACCCAAACCATTTCATTACTAACATACCTACTTAAGAATATATTCATGGGAAAAAAACAGGAGGAAAGACTAATATTCAAGAAGAAATTAAGAAATTACCAAATTTATGGTTAAATCTCATTTACCACTATTTGATATAGGTTCTTAAAAAGTGAGAACTAAAGTACTAGGGAAAAATAATTTGAAAAACAGAAATGATTCATCAGAGTTCATATGTTGTAGGACCCTTGATTATTTAGAATCTTCTTAAACAATACAGCTATTGACTAAATTTGGACTTTATTATTTCAAGCACCCATGTTAAAATTTTAAGGGTAGCTACTAGAATAATATAAATGTAATGCATATATAACCTCCAACCAATAAAAAGAAGGTAGGGTTAATAATAATATCTCAGAAGCAGGAAAAGAGAGTAGGGAAAAGTATAGAAAAACCAGGATCAGATAGTAGAGATGAAAACAACTATATGAGGGATTATAATACAAAAATGGACTTATCAAGAGACAAAGTGTCAGATTTGATATTATCAAAGAGTAGTTTTGCAATAACTATAACCCAGCAATTGCATTTACATACATGCAAATGGCGGCGTGTATGAGAATGTTAATTGCCACACTGTTTGTAATAGCAAACATATTGGAACCAATCTAAATTCCCATCACATAAAGGCATTGATTAATACATTGTGGGTTTGTTCACACAAAGGAACGCTATTCTGCAATTAAAATGAGTGAGCTGGCTAGGGCAACATCTATCAACATGGACTACTTCAAAACTGTAACACTGATTGAGGAAATCAAGTTGCAAAAGTATACAGAGAAATCACACCATTTTTATTAATCTACAAATATGCAAAACAAAATGAGGTATTCTTTTAAAATATAATCACAGAGAACAGAAGGCTAAAATCCTATATGAGAATACTAAACAATAAACTCAAGTCTCTGTTTCCTTTGGGGAGTAAGAAAGAGACTTGAAATTAGGGAGGAGGACACAGGGCCTTCTACAATACCTATAATATTTTCTTTAAATAATATTATAGGAATTATAAAATATAGTAAAAATATTTAAGAAGAGTAGTAAAATGCTATAAACTTAACAAAGCTTGGTGGAAGATACCCTATGTTTGATTATTACTTACTATTACTTAGCACTGTTTATTAAAATACAGATTTATTTACTGTCATTTTCTCCATGATTTAAACATTCTATACTAAAAAATTTAAATAAATAAATATTATCATGAAAACTTAAGCTTAAAAGGAGGTTTACCATTATTATTGAATTCAGGGAGAAATTTTTTTAATGGAGTCCCTAGTATGTTCCATGAATCTGCAAAGTACCAGATACAGTGGTAAACCCAGAACCGTTTTTGCCATAAAAAATGCAACATAGTGGAAAAGATATGATATAACATGATAGATGCAGTTAAAGAAGTAAACACAGGGCACCACAAAAAAAATATCTGCCAGGCTGAGTATTGAATAAATAATTTATGAATGAAGGAAAATTACTGGATGGGAAGGAAGCCAGAAAATTCACATACACACTGAAGCTCACATATTCCAGATACTGAGGCAGTACTAGAAAACCTCAGCATGAAGAAGACTATTCAGCAAGACTAGGAGTCATGGCCATTTTCTGATTTGGAAATATAGCAGGTAACACGTGCGGATAGGAGACAGGACAAGAGAGAAATCTTCTGGAATAAAGATCTTAATGTTGTGGTCCATAGACAAAAATCTAAATAGCAAATGAACCAAAAAAAAAAAAGAAGAAGAAGAAGAAGAAGAAAAGTATTGTAGTAGAAAAGTAGGAACATTAGTCACAAATTATAAAACAGTTCTCCTCAGGTACAGGTTTAGCATTTTAGCTCATTAAAAACAATTACATTCAGTCTTATTTTTGCCAAGGGTCTCACCTTGGGTCCAGTCGCATCTGAGCAGAACCTTAGAGCACCAGCTATACTGCATCCCAGCCTCAGTCTCACAGAGATCCCAATCCAAGCCTCACACAAGGAGGCCTTGCTTGCTGGTGTTAATATGAACACCAAGTACATAAGTGTTCAGACCTAGTCAGAGATTCACGTCATTAAAAATCCAACAATATTCTACACTTTATATATATATGCGTAATTAAGAAATGCATTTTGTAGGTCATTGTTTTGATGACTACTGATGACCTCACATCATTATTATGTTGATTTTGCAAAGCAGCGATTTCTATATCTGCACTTCTGCTTCAATTACAAGTCTTCAAAGAGCCCTGAAGGTGCACAAAAGCCCATCATCACCTGGCTGACACAATAGGCTTACCTGGCTCTCCCACTGCTGCTGTAATTGCTGTCTAAGCAGTTGTCCACTTTCTCTTCCTCCTTCAAAACACCAAGAACAGGTCAGCACTGTGTTCTTTAATAGTCTATTGACTCTTCCTTGCATGTCCATTAAAAGATGCTCCCTTTGAGTTGTCATTTCTAAAATTGCAAAAGTGTTATGGATTAGGAAAACTCCTTTAACATAATCACATAACTTTCACAAGAATGGGGATATATGTAGATATATATATCCATTTTATATACTCTCTCTCTCTATATATATATATCCATTCACTTCATAGTCATCATGTTTCCTGATGTCCACACACTACAATGGAGCATCTAATTTAAATAACAATGAAGGATCAACAGTGGCATATATCACTGAATCAGTTTTTCCTGCTTATCATGTCATGTGTTTAAAATATATTTAAATCAGGAAACTTAGTACACTTCTAATCTATTCCTTTCACATAAATATCATCCTCAAATTTCTACTTCTACTGGACATCTTTATTTACTAAAAAAATTTGAAATTGCTTTAGAAAAAAGGCAGAGATTTAAAACAAAACAGTACATGCTGTAAAATAATTTACTAAATTAATTAGTGTTCAACTTAAATGTCCCACAACAATGAAAATCACTATTAGACATTGAAACTGCTCCTCTATTTGCTCACAGTGTTTTGGTATATTAGAGCAAACATTTTATAAACAATAAACCCAGTGTCTGTTCAGTGACCTAGAGTTAAGATTTCAATGAACGAAATCCAAGTCATCTATTGTAGTCAGAAATTGATGGCATTTTAGAGCTAAAGGATATCGTGGTCAGACATACGTAAGAAACTCTTAGAGGTTCTGAGAAGTTCAGAACTTCATCCATGTCCCCTCAGCTGATTAGTAACAGAGGGGAGTTAGAACAGACTAAGCACAGGGCTTGTTTTATGCCACCAAGCTTCACCTTCATCTTCCTATGAAGGTGTGGATGGGTGTGCTGTCACTTAACATAGAACAAGGAATTCTGTAAACTCAGTTTCACAGTATTAATTAATTAATGGCTAGAATTCTCTTGGTTAATTTTTTCTGTTTGTGCCAAAATGACCCTTTTATTAGAAAAAAATTAAAATTACACCAAATTCTTTATCCTAGAAAACATTCTCCTTAAAAAAGAAACTAAAAGAGATAAAGATTAGTTGAAAGAAATATTATCTTAAAAATAAGTCACTTGAGAGAAACTTAATTTAACAGTAGAAAATTCTGCTGGATGATCAATTGCATAATGAAACGGCAAAAATTTAGCAGCAAGAAAACCTCTGAAACAAAGAAGTATCTGTCTAGTGAGCGCGCACACACACACATACACACACACACTTGAATAATAATGAAAGTATTACTTGAAGTAATAATGAATAACAATGAAAGGTAGAAAATGAACAGAAATTGAAAGAAACACAAAGAGACATGGAAATACAAAATTGTCCACAAAAGAATGTTGTGCCTATGTGCTCTGCTGACTGTAAAACTCTGATAAAATGAGAAATTGGGTTAAAAGTCTTTCCCAAGAGTGCTTCACAGTTTAAACACTTAGGAAAACCTCACTTTTTGCATACATAGTTGAAAAGGCCCATGACTGTCAGGTAGAAGTCAGAGTGTGCAATATTACATAATATAATATAAAATAAGTAATGATAATTGATTCAAGTTAGTTGGGAAAAAGATGTGTTGGCTTAAGCAATGAAATGACTTTAAAACTCACTTCAAAGACTATATTCTCCTAATGTTGATAATTAAAAATGATCATTAGCTCTCTAAGCATGCATATACATGTATATTTTAAATATAAGATAATAAAAGATCAAAAATACATATATACTTTTAGGTATATTATATTGAATATGCTATTAAGAGTTGTCCATTTTCCCACCTATATCCCCTCAGCCTGCCCCGCTCCCATCATCCCCACACCTCTTAGTCCATGTCCATGGGCTGCACACACCAGTTCTTCAGCTTCTTAATTTCCCACATCACTCCCAGCTTCCCCCAAACACTTTATTTTTCATTTGATTTGTCAATATTTTCCCACCCCCACTTTTCCCAGCCCCACTCACCCCAACATCCCACCCTCAATCCTTTCCACATTAGGTTTTGTTCACGGGTCCTTTATGACTGTTCCTTGATGACCCTTTCCCCTTCCTTTCCCCATCATCACCCTCCATCCTACCCTCTGGTTACTGTTAGTTTGTTTTTTATTTCAGTGTTGCTGGTTATATTTTGTTTGCTGGTTTACTTTGTTGATTACTTTCCATTTATAGATCAGATCATATGGTATCGGTCTTTCACTGCCTGGCTTATTTCACTTAGCATAATGCTCTCCAGTTCCATCCATGCTGTTGCGAAGGATACTAACTAGCTCCTTCTGACTTTCTGCTGCGTAGTATTCCATTGTGTAATTATACCACAGTTGTTTGAGCCACTCATTTACTGTTGGGCACTTAGGTCGCTTCCAATTCTTGGCTATTGCGAATCGTGCTGCCATGAACATTGGGGTGCATAGGTTCTTTTGAATTGGTGTTTCAGGATTCTTAGGGTATAATCCCAGAGGTGGAATTGCCGGGTCAAAAGGAAGTCCCATTTTCAGTTTCCTGAGGAAATTCTGAACTGTTTTCCACAGTGGCTGTACCAGTCTTCATTCCCACCAACAGTGTACTAGGGTTCCCTTTTCTCCACATCCTCACCAGCACTTGTTGTTTGTTGATTTGCTTATGATGGCCATTCTGGCTGGTGTGAAGTGGTATCTCATTGTGATTTTAATTTGCACCTCTCTGATGGCTAGTGATGCTGAGCATCCTTTCATGTGCCTCAGGCCTTGTGTATGTCCTCCTTGGAGAACTGTCTGTTCAGGTCCTTTGTCCATTTTTTAATTGGGTATTTTGTCTTCCTAGAAAGGAGTCATGTGAGTTCTTTATATATTGTGGAGATGAAACCCTTGTTCGAGGTATCATTGGCAGATATAATTTCCCATAGGGTCGGCTCCCTTTTCATTTTGCTGATGTTTTCTTTATCCGTGCAGAAGCTTCTTCTTTTGATGAAGCCCAATTTGTTTATTCTTTCCTTTATGTCCCTTGCTCTAGGGCACATATTGGTGGAAATATTGCTGCATGGAGTATCTGAGATTTTCCTGCCTATCTTCTCCTCTAGGACGTTTATGGTGTCACAACTTATATATAAGTGTTTTATCCATCTTGAGTTTCTTTTTGTGTGTGGTGTAAGTTGGTACTCGAATTTCATTTCTTTACATGTAGCTGTCCAGGTGTCCCAACACTATTTGTTGAAGAGGTTATTTTTACTCCATTTTATGCTTCTGACCCTTTTTTGAATATGAATTGACCATAGAGACATGGGTTTATTCCTGGGCTCTCTCTTCTGTTTCACTGATCTTTGTGTCTGTTCTTATGCCAATACCAGACTGTATTGATTACAGTGGCCTTATATTATAGTTTAATGTCAGGTATTGTGATCCTTCCTGCTTTGTTCTTCTTTCTCAAAATTGTTGCAGCAATATAGGGTCATTTATGGTTCCATTTAATTTTTTGAAATGTTTGTTCTATATCTGTGAAATATGATATGGGTAATGTAATAGGCATTGCTTTGGGTATGTAAATTGCTTTAGGTAGTATGGACATTTTGATGATGTTAATTCTTCCAATCCATAAACATGAAATATGCTTCCATTTATTTGTGTTTTCCTTAATTTCTTTCTTCAATGTTGTGTAATTTTCTGAGTACAGGTCCTTTACCTCCTTCGTTAAGTTTTTCCAACGTACTTTATTTTTCTTGTTGCTGTAGTAAATGGGATATTTCCCCTGATTTCTGATTCTGATATTTCACTGTTAGTGTACAAAAATGTCTTCAATTTCTGATCATCAACTTTGTTCCCGCTGTTTTACCAAGTTCACTTTTGAGATTGAGTAGTTTTTTTTGGTGGATACTGTCAGGTTTTCCATGTA
>PVJD01019997.1:0-10454 GCA_004026545.1 Mormoops blainvillei
TTTCTCCTCTCTTCTGTTTTCATTATCATCAACTTCGTCCTCACCACCTTCTTCTCTGTCTTTCTCTTCATCTTCTTCTTGCCTTCTCCCTCCACTTCTTCTTTTTCGGAGGCATTTAAAAAAGATCTCAGACGTTATTTCACCCATCGATACTTCTGTGTGCATCTAGGAAATATTTTTTTCACAATCACTGTGTCATTTCACACCTAAGAATACTCACAATAATTCTGTAATGTCATATAATGCCCAACCCATATTCAAGTTTCTCTCGCTATCTCAACAATATTTGTTTTACAGTTGGCTTATTTAGATCAGGAAAATAGGTATGTTAGAATGTTATAGTATTACCTTCTTTGATAGGAAATAAAAGGAAACCATACAGAATTTCAACTTTCTTTGTCCATTGTTTTATTAAATTTCATGCACAGTAATTTGATTGTGCCTTATATTGATAAGGTGACATCTTTTGAAAGAAATATGAATCAGTCCCGTGGGAAACTGTTTGAGGGAAATGCAACCGTACAGCAGCCCCCCCTCACCATGTCCTGCAAGGAACCCTGTGGCGTCTGAAACTTGCAACATGATGAATTTCAGAGCCTTACACTGATGACTTAGGAATGCTGCAGGAAGCCCTGCTAGCACTCTGGCATCGCAAAGGTTAGCTGACTCTGAAATGAGAGGAATTTTCTTTGTCAGCTTGCATTTGGGTAGATGAATCTCAGAAGATGTTCCTTATAGCCCCGAACCTTTGATCAGGGCCTCATGCAAAACGAAAATACGGGGCCCTTTGTTCAAAAGGCAGGAAGAAAGTGAGACTCAAGGTACACAAATATAAAATGCTTCCCTTTCCTCGGCATCTCTCCCTCTCACGTGACCTGCCATGGCGTTTTCTGTTTGCTCTCTGATGTCAGGGTCCCTCTAGCACTGGGATGCTCATGGGAGGGTGAGGGCCCCGCACATTTCCCGTGGCTCCTGGGCGCTCCCTGCCACCAGCCACGGACCTACACACCACCCCCGTGGGAGAGGAGGGAGGCATTCTGCCCAGCTAAGGTGGTCAGAGGCATGGCCCCCTAGAAACTACGCCCTCCAGTGAGGACACACGAGGTCGCTGGGTCGGGGGAAGCAGAGGCTCCATACTGAGTCCCATGGGTGTGCTGCGTTGTGGTGCAGCTAACCTGGGACAGGCAGGTCACCTCCATGTCCTGCCCTGCGATGCCAGCAGTGTACCCACTCAACCAAATCTCCCCCGACCTCATCCAGGCTCCTGCGGGGGGCAAGGGGCAACAGCGGAACACATGCCACCCTGGGTGGAGGACAGCAAGGTGCCAGGGCTGGGAAGAGGAAGCTGGAGGGGAGCGTGTGCTTGAGAACTGCCCGCGGGCTGCAGAGAGACCCTGGGCAAACAAGAGCCCGCGTGGGGGCCGGGCCACACTATTCATCGGACTTCACTCCGACACCCAAATTCCAGCAGAAAATCCTTAAGGATTCCAAGACACCGACCACAGAGCCTTACACTGCAAGCGCTGCTCACACACCCATAAAACCGCGGTGGCTACGGGCGTGGGCAGACAGAGGTTTGCTGTACTGATGCCCCTGAATATACCCCCACTGCCATACGCAGACGTGACTCGGCCAGCTGCAGCCCGTGGGCCCCCTCGGACCTGCCGCCGGCTTTGATGGGTGAAGTTGCTGGAGGACCCAGCCACGCCCATTTGCTAACACATCGTCTGTGGCTGCTCTGTTGCGGCAAAGGCTGAGTTGAGGGGCCGTGGCAGAGACCACATAACCCACAAAGACTGAAATATTTACTGTGTGACCCTTTACAGAAAGAGTTCGCCAGCCCCTGCCTGAGGAATTGAAATAAAACTGTTTGGGTTTCCCTGGCCTATGAAAATGTGGAGCTCGATGCAATATACCCACCACGTATGATGTGGGAATGCAGTGCAACATACAGATCATGTATCAGAGAAACGTACACTTGAAAGCTATATGATCCTATTAACCAATGTCACCCCAATAAGTTTAATAGAAAGATATGTGGAGCTTTGAGGTAGAAGACTCATCGATCATAAATTATACCTCAGTGGCTTTAGCGATATTGCCACACCTTTGGTCTCTCAGTCACCTACTGGCAATTACCAAGTGGGTGAACGACTGGTTGTCGTGTCATTACCTTATGAGTTGCACGTGGCTTAATAATGGCTTCAATGGGAATATAATATAAAAAATTTGTTTTGTATTTACAATTTTGTTTTTAGGTTGGTAAAAATAATCAGAGATAAGACTTTTCTTACCAGTGTTGTGTAAGTTATTATTTTGGGGTCGTGGCTACTATTCAGTAGGGAGCATTGACATTCAAAATTACCTGAGTAGGGTAAAGAAATAGATTAGATGATTTTGTCTGGGAAAATTAGGGCAAAAAAGGATTTTTTTGTGGTTTGCTTCTGTCTACAGCAGTGTGATTCAGCAGTTTAATACTGACATTGAACATTGACTGTATCAACACAGGAATCATTTCCCAAGCTCAACTGAATTAACTAGATAGTGGGAAGGAGTGAGTCTACATTGTCTGGCTTTGTGTGAAGATGAGAGGAGGCCTGGCAAGTCCTAAAAATATGTCCCATGTAAAACCGGAGAAATAAAAGCAATAAAGAAACGTTGAAGGGCTGTATCTTCCCACTTAGGGAAGACCGGACTGTCGCTCACTGTCTTTAAGGACTTGACGGATTCTTTCAAGGAGAAAGTTACCCACCTATTCTCCATCTTCAGTATGGGAAGAATAAGCACAGAGTGATTTCATCTCAGGGACTGGAAATCACAATAGCCTGAAATAAGGACCTTGTGACAGTACAGAGATTGAAATAGATTGTTGCAGCAGGCAGCAGGGAACTTCCTCCGCTGAAATGTTAGTTTTAAATCATAGCCGCAACACCCGTTACCTGAAGGTCCCGCTAAAAGACCCCTGAGGTCCAGTCTTCTATTTGATTCTGGAAACAGCCTAGAAGAATTTCATTGTTTCTGGTCTAGTGGCTAGTGGTGGCATTAGTCTTTTTCTACGTGTAATTGAGCACTAGCAGATTAAAGTCGAACCCCGCTCAGCTGTGTTCTCTGCTTTGTGTCTCTAATTCTGTATCCTCTCTTCAGAAGGCTTTTGGGGAAGATACTGGGGTAATAGATGGCTTCTTGAGAGCTAGACTTCAGAGACTCTTCCAGCTACCACCTGCAGTCTCACTTCTCTCTCTCAGAGATGACTGGGAGAGGGGCCACTTGGGCATGTCGCTAGCGCATGTAATCACTCGGTCCTGGTGATGACAGAGTTGCTCTCCAGTGTTCTTCACACTCTCTCTCGTTGTTGGAGGCTTAGCACCTTCCTTTCCCTGCTCCCCATGCAGACACCAGCCGTTCCTGAAGGCTTGGCCTGCCCAGACCAGTAGCCCAGACCCTGTGGGGTGGTAACTAGAAGACCCAGGTCCTGCCCTTAGGGAGTTTATGTTCTAGACGGGGAGACAGAGCACACATATGAACATGCCTTAAAAATACTTTCAAAGCAGCATATCGACAAGTGCAAATTAATGTAGTGTGAACTTCATGCTGGCTACGGCCCATGGGAAGGAGAATCTGGTTCCATGTGTGTGATGCAATAAAGCTTTTTTTTTTTATAGCATCTTCCCTAAGTATGCCCTAAAGCATTGTTCAGCATACTTAGAGAAATTTGTGTTCTTATCGCCGCCTCACCAAGAATTCTGAGAAAATTCTTCAGCCCGGCGTATGTCTAATCAATCAGCCTCTTTTGTTCTTGCCTTGTGTGATGCTTGAATGGGACAAATAGGATTATGTAAATAATTCAAAACAGCTCCATTTAATAAAAGATGATTGAAGTTATTATTTTGCTAAAACACCATGTAAAATAAAGTTCATTTCTTCATTTTAAGTCATAATTATGTTGGTACAGTCACAAAATTAGCAGTAAAGAAGTGAGTTTGATTTTTTTTTTCCCCCCACAAAGGGACAGTACTAGACTGATCCAGTAAATAACACCAAGCCTGAATCCTTGGGGCATTTGGCATTTACCCACTTTGTTAATGACTTGGGCCATGACTTTAGGCAGCAGGGACTATGTATATACCTGGTTCATAGAAACACTTCATGTGCTTGAAAAAGAAGCATTTCGTTTTCAGGCAAAGATGAGAATACTGTTCACCATGATAATGTAGTTTTAAAAATCAAATGTCTAAACAGAAACGATATCTGAAGATAGAAATTTAAGGCTATTTAGGAGATAAGGACACAAACAGGGAACAAAACAAGCCAATTTAGAAATAGTATGCCTGGCGGGATAAATATTTAGATACAGATGTTTGCCTTTGGGTAGGAATGTAAAACTGTAAACTGAACTCAAGAAATCTTTCTGTTTTAAGGGAGGAAGACATAAAATTGATCAACAACTGGCCCTAAAGAAATGTAACTGTTTTTTAAATGTTCAATTTTATTGGGTGATACATATTTTAGTCCTTAAAAAAAATGGTCTATTTTGACTTTAAAAGCTGGGCTCACAAGGCCAACCTGCCAGACTTGCAGAGTCTCCTGTCAGGTACGAAGTCTGCCTTTCTTCGAGTGAGTGTCCCCGCAGTGGGCAAGTGGACAGGCATTAGAGAGAGGACAACATATTTGCTTTTTTTTTTTAACAGTCCAGATATATTAGTACCAATATCCAGTGAAAATATTACTACTTACCACATATGTATATATTTAAAAACAATATTTATTGTATAAACATAAGCACACTCACAGAAGCCAATAATTCCATTCCCCAATAGAGCAAATTGTTTTCATTTTTCTGTTTTACCTTCCACTTTTTGTCCATATGCATATATGATATTTGCAAGTAGTAAACATAGCCTAGATATAATTTTGCTTTTCCTTTTTTTCACTTAACAATATCTCAAGCATTTTTCTGTGATTCTGCCTGTTCCTCATAGAGATCCATTTAATATGGCCACTTACGTGCGCTTTTAAAGTGAGAAGCAGTCCCAAATTTAGAGTCCCCGAGCCCTGAGCTTCACCTGTTGCTGTCATCAGCAACCATATATTGCATGCACTGTGCTGGCCTAGAATTAATTCCTGTTCTTAAAGAGGGAGTATGTAAGACAATTATGCAAATAATTATGTCAAAGAGGACCTAGTAACTCTCAGCAAACTTCAAAAAGGTGTGGAGATTTAGAAGAGGGAGACATGGCACCCTGGAAGGAGGGTTAAGATGTTGCCCAGTGTCGGTGGGAGAGGAAGGCGTTTGGGTTGCAAGGTCCAACAGGGCAGCTTGAGCAAAGGTTGGGGACTGGAAGGAGGGGTGAGGCAGGACGGGAGAAGGAAGACACACTCGAGGAACGTTTGTGTGTTGTGATTCCATAGCATACTTGTATACATGACCTTAGTATCTTAAATGACAAGTCTCTGTTATAAAAGATTCCCCATGGAAAATGGGCTTCTACAAGGTTCAGAGTCTCAGTGCAATCGCCTGTTTTTAACGTACCGCGCACCCCGCAGCCACGCGCAGAGGTCGGACATGGGAATGTTTGCACAGCTTTTTCTTTTCGTTTGCAGTCTCTACGTAGTGAACAATTTTAAGATTTTCCAACTTCAGATAACACCCTATAAAATGTCATTTTTTAACAATCTTAGGATCAAGCAGGATTAGTGTAATAGAAATGAAGAGGTGACGGTCACTTTAATGATTTATAGACGATTTCCCCATTGCTAATGACGGGAGGAGAGCACGGAGGACAGAGGGTATGACTTCAGCTGGGAACTGTGAGTCCGAAGACCCAGATTCTTGACTCGGCTTTTTCGCCGGCTTTCTGAACAAATCACTCAGCCACTCATTCTCTCCCAGTAAAGTGAGAAGCTTGGACGAGTGAGAGCTAAAGTTTCCCCTAGCTCTAAATTCCTGTGCTTCCAGAAACACAGGAAATATTTTCCCGCCTCGCTTCATTATGCATTAAGTATTAACAAAATCATTAAAAATTACGTGAGTCTCAAGTGTCACTCCAAATTTTCCAGTTATTCACCCTGATTTTCTAAAAGGGACACTTCTGTTAAGATAATAAGAATGTAATTTTACTGTCAGCAATTTCCACTTGTATTCTTTACATTATCCTTAATAATAGAACAATAAAATGTCTAGCCTTTCAAACAGTTGAATTTAATTACAAGACAGACATTTGATTTGCAAAAAGGCTCAAGGCGCTACTCTGCATTAAGAATGAAGCTCTACTGGAAAGATTTTAGGCAGCAGCTGACCAAGGTCGCGTTTTGGGCTGAGTTAGCCAGCTCAGACCTGCGGGGTTGAACGTCCTCCGCCAGTTGCTGATCCTGGGGAGCCCCGGAGCCCCGGAGCCCAACAGGTCGCCCGGCAGGAGAGCCGCCACGCCAGCGGTCCCTGCTTTCCTCTTCCGCTCTCGCCCCGGGCTCTCATCCGTGCGGCCAGGAGATGAAACGCTGTGGCCCTTCTGGACCCAGATGACCCGGGATATGATTACATTAAATTTTTGGCTTTTTAACTTTTTTACGTAATGAAAACAATAAAAAAACCCTTCCTGATGTAGTTCCTTGACCCTGACTGGAGCCCCGTGCGAGAGACAGGCCTGCGGAGATTCTAGGCATAACTGCAGGTTGCTCTGGACTAACAGTGAACTTGCAAGCCGCTCAGGTTTTCATAGTGCTCTTTTTTTTAATTTTACTTTTCAATCACAGTTTACATGCATTATTATTTCGTGTCCTTTTCAGGCGTACTGCATAGCGGTTAGACAATCGCATGCTTTACAAAGTGTTCCCTCCAGTATTCCCAGTCCCCACCTGGAACCTTATAGTTATTACAATATCACTGACTATATTCCCTGGGCTGTAGCTGAGAAGGTAACATCTGCAGTTAAGTAGATCCGTTAACACTAATATTCAGTGTTTAAGGAAAAGGCAAAAAACAGCGGCGTCCTTATCCCTAGCCTACTTCTGCCACCTGGAGAATTTCTGAGGTCCCTTTGAGGTATAGAGAATTCCTCTTTACATACAGCCTCTCTACTAATGCCTGAAGTTCCGATGTTCTCTCTGTCTCATAATAAAGTGCTTCCATTGGCCTGATGTCACAAATTATGAGTCAGACTGAAATTGAAAGTTCCCATTGGAGTACAAAGGAGTGCCTAAGTCTTCTTAGAGAGAGTGGCAGGAAAAAGAGGAGGTCAAAACTTTTAGGAAGATCTTCAAAAGACGGAGGAGAAAGAATTGTTCCACTTGAAAGATTGCCCCATCTTTGCAAGTAAATGCTATCTTTTCTTTTGGACTCTTCTAACACTCAGAATTTTCTGCATAGAAATGTGAATTCACAGACACTGAGAGGTAATTGTCACATCTTAATTTGAATTAATAACTTCAGCATGTCATTTTCAACTTGTCTCTACACTAAAGTGTATTATAGAATGACAGAGCTGGGTCAGTGTTTCTTCCCTAATTTATTGAAGGTCCACTATGTGGATAATAATTGTAGCCATGTAAATTTATATCACAAGAACCAGAAATATTTTAGTCTATAGGGGCAGTTAAGACAATGGATGGATCAAATATTTATTTAATCTATATTCTAAAATCTTTATGTGGTGACTGTATCTCAGTATATGTCTTACTAATATATAATACACGAAGTGTGACTTACCGATGATTTTTCTTGTGTAGAGTCTGAAGTTTGGCCTCTAAATGCTGAATTTAGAATACCTTAGACTTACGTCATCAGCCAGCAGAGAAAGAAGGACCCTACTATTGTTCCAGTTATAAAGACAAGAAGAGAGAAGTAACAGAAAAGTGGGGGGGGGGGGAGTAGGAAGAAAAAGATGAGAGAAGGCATTCACCCAAAGAACAGTTGGGGTTTTGCCTCTGTTTACTCTGCTTCACATTAAACCACAACCCCAAAGAGGCAGACACGGCCCCAGACCCGCTGTCATATTCCATCAGTATTTTCAGGAGGGATCCACACTAATGGGTTTTTGAAACTCTAACTGCTCTGATAACCTCCCACAGCTCCCACCTTCACCCCGAGCTGTAGCTGCAGGTTGTTGAGAGTAACTTCATGTCACTTGGCATTTTTCAGATGTTTTTTAACCCCATAGCAATCAACTTCACGAAGGTAAGCTCCGTCTTTGGTCTCCCATGTTTCCGTGGCCACACGTGAGGGACCAAAGTGAGCAGCTCAGGTAGTAAGTAAACAGCGATGGCTCAGCTGGGTGGGGAACGAGAGCCAAAATGACCTTAATGACTTAACCTCCCCTTCATTTTGTAGGTGACTTGACTATGACTGAGTTGTGAGTGTTACTGCGTTTTTATAATGCATGCATTTGTTTATTAATAGCTACTGATAATCTTTTGTATGGCACTCACAAATAGGAACAGGGGTTGTAATGAGGAATGAAATATATTTATTGCTCATACAACTCCTATAGTCTGGGCTGATAAGGAAGTTAAATGAGATGAGATGAGGGCTCAGGAGGAGTGGCTTACCATGATGGGAGAGGCTTGAAAAGGAATTTTAAAAAGTCAAAGGATCTTAATAGATATTCCTCCAAAGGAAATATACAAATGGTGAATAAACACGAATAAAGGTGCTTGTCATCGTTAGCTATCAGAGAAATGCAAATCCAAACCAGAATGAGATACTACTTCATACCTACTAGGATGGCTAAAATAAAAAAGATAGATAATAACAAGTGTTGCTGAGGATGTGGAAAGATTAGAGACTCATACATTGTTTGTAGGATTATAAAATAGTGTAACTTCTTTGAAAAAAAGCCTGGAAGTTTCTCGAAAGGCTCAACTTAGAGTTACCATATGATCTGGCAATTCTATTACTAGGTATATATACCCAAGAGAAATGAAATGTGACCATACAAAAACATCTTCATGAATGTTCCTAGCAGCATTGTTTAGAATACTCAAAACTGGCAATAATGCAAATTTTCATCAACTAATGAATGCATAAATAAAATGTGATTATGTATATCTATATTTATATCTATTGTACATGTTGGCAATGAAACAGAATGAATACTGATGCATTCTACACCATAGTTGAACCTTGAAAACATTATGCTAAATGAAAGAAGTCAGTCACAAAAGACACCATATTGTGTGACCCCATTATACGAAATTCACAGAATGGACAAACCATGGATTCGTGGGTGCCTGGGACTGAGGGAGTTGGGGCAAGTGGGAAATACTGCTGATGAGTGTGCAGTTGTTTCTTTTGGATGTGAAAATGTTCTAAAATTGATCAGAGTGATGGTTGCATGACTCCAAATGTGCTAAAACACGTTCAGTTGTACGCTGTAATGGTTGGATTGAATGTGAATTATGTCAAAAAAGCTGCTGCTTTAAAAATAAAGATTCTGCTCTGAGGTCATATTTCAGCCTAGTCGGGAGGGGATCAGAGAGAGTGGAAGGGAAGGCCGTTCAGGCAAACGGGGCGGGAAACGCAAAGGCACTGTCCCATGTGCCCTCGGAGAGCAAAGGGGGTGCAAGCGGAGAAGGTGGTAGGACTGAGCCCCAGAATACTGAAGCTTCCTCCCGAAGCGGCTGTCAACCGCTTTCAATCAGAGTGCGTGCTGGTGTCACACTGTAGTTTTAATTTGCATTTCCCTGGCGATTAACGATATTAAACGTCTTTTCAGCCCCCCGTATACCTAGCTTCTTCAGTTACACCCTCTGCTACGCCCTGGTTCGAGGCGCTGTCCTCTTCACCGGGTCGTCGCAGGGATGTCCTAACTGGCTCCGCTTCGCTCTGCTTCTCTCCCTTTTAGCCCCTTCAAGGCCAGAGCGATGTTGGTAAAACCCGTGTCAGATCTTGTCTCTCTTCTGATGACCACCACGCAGTGGCTCCCTGCCGCAGTCACTGGGAGCGACCCACAAGGCACTGCGCAGCCTGGCCCTCCTGGTACCTCCCTGCCCTCACCTCCTACTTTTCTCCCCCCTCCCTCCACTCCAGCTCTGCCGGCTCCCTCGCTGTTTCTCAAATACATCAGATACACTCCCATTCCAGGGCCCTTGTACTTGTCGTTGCCCTTTGGCAGGAACCCCTTTCCCATGACGGCCTTTGAAATCGCTAGCTTAATGCCTTTAAGCCATTGGTCTAACATCATCTCCTCTGCGGGCCCTTCCCTGACCAACTTACTGTAGGTTGTGCACCATTCTCCAATACCCTCGACTCTCCTTTCTGCTCTGTTATCTTACTCACCTATTTTGCCTTCCCCAACCACAATATTTAGCTTCACAAAAGCATGTCCCCTTCGTCCATACTCAGCACCGCAGCCAAAGTGAAGCAGGAATCACATTGTTCTTCCACATACAAGCTTGGAGTGGCTTCCCATTTGCATTTAGAAACATCGAGCCCAACTTCTTCCCATAGCTAATGAGGCCCT
>PVJD01019998.1:0-10452 GCA_004026545.1 Mormoops blainvillei
CTCACTGTCTCTGGTTCTTTCTTTCTCTTTCTTCTTTCTTCATGTGTTTAGTTTATTTGCTTATCTTTGTTTTCAGAGTCACTTTGATTTTTCACAGAGTTGGATGTTGATTTTTAAATTCAATCTGAGAGGGTTTTCTAAGAAAATAAAATTGTGTTTATTTCATTTACCTCTATTATTATGCCTTTACCTATGTTTGGTCTTAATTCTGTAATTTTATTTTAAGTTATCTTTCCTGATTTTTAAATATATGAACATGTGAGTTTCTCATCTGATAGTTTTGAAAATTAACATTCAAATTTTAGTACCTCAAGGAGTCACCTCAGAAATTGAAATAATTTACTTACTAAACATTTTAATGCCTGTATAATAATCTACCAGATGATAATATTCTAATTTACTTTTATCTTTTCCTTTGTTCTAAATTTATATTGCTTCCAGTGTTGTACTAATATGGGATAATGCTAACAAAGAATTTGAATATTGTAAACTTCTGAACTCTATTGTAAAATTATTTTCCATTCTGTGACAATTTATACTCCAAACATCCACATAATTGGGAGGGAAAAAAGACTTAGTTAATATAAGAAAGTTACCTACATCTTAATTAGCCTTAAGGCTGGTATTGTTACGGAAAAATGAAACGACCAGACACTGAGGGGTTAGGAGCACGATCTTTATTTACATGAAACGACCAGACACTGAGGGGTTAGGAGCACGATCTTTATTTACATGCACCGGCCCAGAGGAGACAAACTCCAAATTCTGAGCCCAGAACAATAGCCCCGCATTCCTTTTATGCTGGGCTAAGTGGGGGAGGGTATTGGGAGGCGTGGTATAGATTTGGCGCGAAAAGGGTTTACAGAGGTGGGAGAGAAGTATTTACATCATAAGTAAGGGCAATTAGCATTTCATCTTTGGTATCAGCCTTGATTCCCTCTACAGTATAGCCTGGGGAGGAAACTGTCCCCTGTGATTTGCCTTCTGAAGCAAGGTATCTGAGGAAGTTCCATAACCAGGTAAGAGAAGCCAATGAACTTGCTTCCATCCCATTTTGGACCCCTTTCCTTGATGGAGGATTTCAGAGACGGTATCTCTAGATTTCTGTGGATTTTGTACACCACAAATAGCCCTAATAACAAGTTACCTTAGTCTTTTTTAAAATTGCAGTGGAAAATGAAGAGTGTTCTGAAGATCTTTCAAACAAACACAAATTGTTTAAGTTTACTGAAACATTTATACACTCATGAAGTTATCGCCAGGTTGTGATGAGGTGCAAATCAAGAAAGTAATTGAGGAAATATAGCACTGCAGCAGTTTAGGCTTCTAGTTCATGTCAGTAGGACTTAATTCCTTGCAGCAAGTGGGTTGGCAGCCGCAGTATCCTTGAGTGCTTTGTGGTTAAGCTCCTTCGGCACATCGTTTCAATAGATGACAAGATACCAGATCTCCTTTAGATTAGTTCAAGTGATTTCGCATCTTTAGGAGAACAAAAATTCAGGGTATCTACACTGTTGCTCACTTCGATTATCTTGCTTGTTTACATAAACTCTTTAGAGTGTTTGGGTGTGGACTTGCCAAAGCATTCCGAAGTGCTGTTGGGTGATAAGCTCTCCTTTGCTGTCTCAGTAATCAGCCCAAATGAAAAAGGAATCTGCAGTGCTCCCCTGTCAAAGTCCAAAACCTGAAAGAGGAGCTTACGACAACGTGCCCCTGCTTCTCTCGCCCTCATCTTCCACTCCAAATTTTAGTGGGAAATGCTCTATACCTCTTTTTCTTATAATTTCTCCCCAGGCTGACTGCCTTCCTTGTAGGACAGGGGTCAGCAAACTCCTACCCGTGGCCCAAACCCAGCCCGCTGCCTGTGTTTTTATGACCCGTGAGCTGAGAATGGTTTTTATATTTTTCAATGGCTAATAAATAAAAATCAGAAGATGAATATTTTATGACACCTGAAAATTATAGGAAATTCAAATTTCAGTGTCCACAAGTGAAGTTATCTTGTAACACAGCCAGGCCCTGTCATGTACATACGTATCGTCTATGGCTGCTTTGGCGCTACAGCTGACTTGAATCCTTGTGACAAAGGCAGAGACTGTGGGCCCACAAAGCCAAAAAATATTTACTAACTGGACCTTTACAAAAAATGTTTGCTGACCCCTGTTCTAGAAGATTCATTCGATTCTGGAGGCTTACTTGGAGTACGTAACAGGGCCCAGGAGATCCCATTTGCTCAAAGTTGGGGCACCCCATCCCCGTTTACAATGATCCACTGCTATGGCCCAGGCTTCACAGCTTCACCCCACACATAGACCTCATTTCTGGCTCCCCTCTGTTCGCTGAGCTATCAGGTCCTTTTCAGTTGGTATAAATTCTGTGTGGTGATGCACCGAGGGCTGAGCATATAAAAGTCAGTAAGAGTGTAGTGAGCTAGTTTCTCCGGATATATCCAGGGGAGTCCAACCCGCAGCCCATGGGCTGCGTGTGGCCCAGGGTGGCTAAGAATGCGGCCAAACACCAAATCATAAGTTCACTTAAAACCTTTTTTTTTTTTGCTCATCAGTTTTCATTAGTGTTTGTGTAATTAATATGTGGCCCAAGACAACTCCTCTTCCAGTGTGGCCCAGAGGCTTCAAAAGGTTGGACACTCCCGGTAGATGGCACTTCTCAAAATGTAATGTGCATTTCTATTACCTGGAGATCTTGTTAAAATGCTGATTCTGGTTAGGTAGGTCTGGGCTGGGGCCTGAGACATTTCTCACAAGTGCCCAGCGGATGCTGATACGATTGGACTGAACTATAGACGAGTCTTCAGTAGCCAAGGTCTACACTATTGATGTGTGTTTCTTCAACAGACTTGGCTGCCTTTTATCTGTGAATGTCTGTAATAGCAATAAAAGAATTCCCAGATTATAATGGATAGCTTATATACAATGTTATGTCTTATTATTTCATCTTCTTACCTCATGCCTTATACATCTTATTATAAATAGACCGTGCTTTCTAGAACTTGGATTGTAAATCTCTCCTATACAGACCAAATCAGGAAATGGGCTGAGTTTGCCTCCAGGCCCCTGATTCTCTTGTCTTTTCTCACCCTCTCTTTTCTTATGGTCCCCAGGCATAAGCCTCTTAAATCTTCCTTTTCTCTTCTTATTCCTGGATCGGCTCCTCCCTACTTGTTCCTTCCTTGACCCTTGGACCTCAAGAGGTCCCTTCTATACTCCAATCTGATAAATAAAGTCAGGAGTCTTAACCTTAGGGAACATCCACTCCAACTCCCTCATTTTGCAGGTGAGTGCAGCAGGACCTAGAGACTGGACGTGACACTCCCAGCATAACCAAGCAGAGACCAGGAAGTCAAGGCCTCCAAATTTCAGCCCTTGGACTGCATTCCCTCAACCCTCTTCTTCTGTCCCAGAAGAACCCTTCTAGGTGACCTAAAAAGTAATCAACAATGAAATGTTCAGTGAGCACCGGGGTACCGATATGCCACACTTCCCTGGTCACATATTTGTAGTGAAGTAGGATCTTTCTAGTGTGATTCTAATGGCCATGATTTCAGATACCCATGGGGCAGCAGGGGACAATAGCTTGAAAGCTCTGGGCCTTTTTCCTCTTCAAATTTACACCAAGAAGGCTCACTCCTTTGGCTTGCTATGTTAGAATGAGAAATTGAGTTAAAATTCACGTAACGTAAAATATTTAAATGAACAGTTCAGTGGTATTTAGTACACTCACAATGTTGTGCAAACATCACATCGATCTAGTTCCAAATATTTTATTACCCTAAAGGGAAGCCCCGTAAACAGTAACGCGTATTCCTCGTGCCTTCGCACTCCCAGGCCCTGGCGAGCACCAACCTGCCTTCTGTGTCTCTGGATTTTCCTATTCTGGAGGTTTCACATAAGGAGAATCATACAGTGTGTGACCTTTTGTGCTTGGCTTCTTTCGCTTGGCATTCTGGCTTTGAGGTTTATCTACATAGAAGCCTGTATCAGTGCTTCATTTCCTTTTCATGTCTGAATAATATGCCATTGTACGCATATGCCGTGATTAGTTTATTTGTTCTTCCATTGATGGGCACCTGCGTTGTTTTTACTCTTTGGATGTTGGGAACAGAGCTACCATGAACGTCGCTCTGTAAGTATCAGCTTGAGCCCCTTTTCAAATCTTCTGGGGATAGACCTAGGTGTGGAATTGCTGGGTCATGTGGTAATCCTTTGTTTAAGTTTTTGAGAATTTAAATTGCATTTTAGCGGTTTTACTGTTCTCCCATTGTATCACACTATTCCACGGCAAGGAGAAATGTAATAACCGGGTAATGGTGGAGAAGTATCTCACTAGTTATTGTTTCTTCCTGTCCTGTACCAAATACCTTTAGCCAGATCAGTAAATGTGACTTTATATCACTTATTTTCTCAGCCTACAACTTAATGCAGCAGTTTCTGAAGGGCCAGAGATTTGTCCTAAGCCAGCAAGCAGGAAAGTGGATGACAGAAAATATAGAACCCAGATAACCTCCAAGTCGTCTATGAATAATGCAGACTTGGGGTTGACCTCATGGGTGTGTGACCTGTTTAGTCACACAGGGCCGCACACTAAGGACCGCATGCTTAGTTGGATGGCCTTCTGTCTTTGTCTTGAAAATCTTAATAATTTTTAAGAAGGGGGCCCATGTTTTGTTTTGCTCTGGGGCCTGTTAATTATATAGAGGGCCCTATGAAGAATTGATAGTTTTTAAAAAAGATTTTACTTATTTACTTTTAGAGAGAGGGGGAAGGAAGGAGAAGGAGAGGGAGAGAAACAGCAATGTGGGAGAGATACATCAATCAGTTGCCTCTCACACGCCCCCTACTGGGGGCCTGGCCTACAACCCACGCATGTGCCCTGACTGGGAATCGAACCAGCAACCTTTTGGTTTCCAGGCTGGCACACAATTCGCTGAACCACACCAACCAGAGCAGGAATTGATCGTTTTTATCTTATACCAATCCTGTAGCCTAAACATCAAATTCTAAAATGAGAATATAAAAAGATATGTCTGTCATTCAAGGTGGAAGAATTCCAAAATGTGGGTGGCTACTAAATAGATTGGTAATAGAATAACTCAATTGTATTTAAAAACACAGACAAGAGCCCAAAGCCAGACAGAGTTTCCACAAATGAATTTGTTGTGTCTACTATTGTTGGCCTGAGAAATGAACTCCAAAAAGCCATGGCAGGAAACAGAGCCCAAATAATGACAAACAGCAAACACATTCCCTCTGTTGTCCAAGAACAAGCGGAGAAGTTTCAGTTCTTTTGGTTTTGAGTAGATCTGAGCAATGTTCCCTGTGGTCGGAAGGGTCTGATAAAATAAAGAGCAGAATGCAGTGTCAAGAGATGAGCTTTAAACAACACAGAATACTTTCGCGTTGGTTGCTAAGCCTTTTCCTTATATTTTGGTTACAGGAGAAATCAGGCTTCAGGGCTCAAGAACAAATAAAAAATGCATGACTGATAAGCCTCAGGCCTGCCCTGCTCTTTCCAGTATAAGCAGGGAGAGGTGGATCTGGATTTTTCCTAAGATAAGAGTAAAAAGGTTTTCATTTCAGGACGGAATCACAACAGGCCAGAAAGCTGAAGGGGCCCCCTTATCTGCTCCATCTGCTGGCTCTGGATCCTTCAGTTGTGACGTCTTTAAAGAAATGCTGCCAAGCACACCCTTTGCCCAAACTTTCCTTAGTGAAAACAATGCACAAAAGACAGGGTAGAGGCGCTGGCCGCCTCTGTATTTACTACAAGTAGGTATGAGTAGTATCCTAGGAGACAGAGCCTCCAGGAGAGTGATCAGCCCGTCAGGTCCAGAGGCCTTCCAATAAACCAGGTTCTCTGTGATGAGATCATGTAATTACATGGCATGTTCCAAGGAGACATCATAAATGCCAAATGACAATTTGGCATCAGGCAGCAATTTCAGGTGTAACCTGTATCAGTAGGCGTCAATTTAGATACCAAAACCAGAAGGACTCATGAAGGGCTAGAAGAGTGGAGGGAAGTGTTTGGTGATGGTGAGAAAAATATTTGTAGTTTTCTGTCCCCATCCCTGATTTCTGTTTTGTTGTTGTTGTTGTTGTTGTTGTTTTGTGTTTGTGTGTACATGTATTGTTGTTGTGTGCATGTGTTTTATTTTTAGGCTTAAGGTACAAATAACAGGGCAAGCTCACGTATAGTTCATGATTTTGTTGAGTTTTGCAGGACGGAGGTTCTGTAACACCTCCGTCCTGCATTCTCTTAGCCTCCAGGGCCCAAGTCCCAGCTGGTTTTCACACAATCCTTCCTATAGCAGAAAAGGCCCCCAAGCACTTACCTAGCTTGTCTTCTGGGCTCATTAATTCACGATGGGCACATAGTCAGCTATGCCCCATGGAAGACCACCTATATCTTTGCATATATGATTTATTCCTCAAGTTTTAAAAATAGTATTGATTCTGATATGCCTGGAATTGTTTGAACTTGATTCTCTTGGAAGGTGACGTGTTATTATCAGCGCTTTTGAAACACTTTTCCCCCTCTCCCACTAGAACGCGCTGCTTGAGGGCCGGTATCTCATTTTACTAACCATTGTGACTCCAGGATCCAGGCACAAAGCTCGGCACACGGCACATGCTTGCTAAATGTTACCCAAGTATTTGCTGGATGAATGGGGCAGACAGAGACCCTTTCAAGGTCTCTTACAGCCCAGCAAGCAGAGCACAGTGGTTGGGGGCAGACCTTGTAGAACAGGAGTCCTTGGTCTTGGTCCCAGCTCTGTCTCTTTCTACTTGTGTAGATGGTTAAGTGGCTTAACCTTTCTGTGCTTCAGTTTTACCATCTTTAAATTGGGTATATTAATGAGATCGATCTTATAGTGTTGTACAGCCGAAATGAGTTAAAACTTAGAACATTGTCTGGAGAATGACAGGTATTCAACTGCATTAACTCTTTATTACTTAGAAAAAATGTACGAGTGATGACCCAATTCCATGTTCTTGTGGCTCTGTTTCGTCCTCACAGCTTTCCAACAAAGTCACACTTTGATAAAATACTTTCTCACCGTTATTATACAGGTGTGGGCAAAAGTATGTTAAATTACCAACCATTATTACCTGAAAGATAAATCATGAGTAAGGATAGGAAATAATAGCAATAATAATAATAAGACAAATAACATAAATAATATAATAATTAAAAATAATATATAAGAATAAACTCTGTTTTATGTATTTACAACTGTAAGCCTACTTTTGCCCACTCCTGTATATCCCACATAATGACTATATTATTACATTACATGGGGGGAAAAAACCCCACAGGTAAAATGTCTCCAAATCCACACTCGATAAGGCAACATTTAATAAATAACCAACTGGCACCCTGGCTGGTGTGGCTCAGTGGACTGAGCACTGGCCTGCGAACCAAAAGGTTGCAGGTTCGATTCCCAGTCAGGGCACATGCCTGCGTTGCAGGCCAGGTCCCAGCTGGGGGGCATGCGAGAGACAGCCCATTGATGTATCTCACACACTGATGTTTCTCTCCCTCTGTTTCTCCCTCTTTTCCCCTCTCTCTAAAAGTAAATAAATAAAATCTTAAAAAAAAAAACTGGCAAAAAAAGGAAGGGAGGGAGGACTTTTGGAGCCCTTTGAAGCTCTTAGTGACTTAAGCATTTATGACATTTAATATATTTTGATTAATCGCATTCAGTTATTAAACATCAAAAGAATTTGCTTATGCATGGCTATATTTGAGTAGACTCGGTTGATACCCCCTATTTCCCACTAATTCTAAATGATAAGATGGGGAACAGAGTCAGAATAGTGAGTTATAGCTCTTTAAAAATAAACTTTCTGATATTTCCACCTCTTCACCAAATGTCTGTTCGTGCCCTTATGGAAAGTCTGGAAGGTTATAAACATGTCAAGTGTGTCTCCGTCCATTCTTCCGAGCATACCTCTTATGAGTCTGGGAAGGCCTGACTGTGAATTACACTTGACATTCACGGGAGAAGGACGTGGCGGGGACCTGACTTCTGCCAAAGCAACCTGACTCAGGAGGCCAGTGGAGGAGAGCCTAGGATGTGGCTGGTGGGCGTTTGTGGCTGAAACTTCTCTGACACAATTCCACTTGTTTGTGGGCCCTGAGGTTGGGCTTTCTTGGGGGGCTCTGAGATGCCAGGCAATGGTCACCCGGAACTCTCTTTATTAACATCTGCTCGTCTCCCTGCTTAACCATCCCCTCCCTTTCTTCATATGTCATCCGACTCCTCAGGTAGCAACTAGTGACATTACTAACTGAGGAAAGAAAAGAATAAGAAGCAGAACATACAAAATGGTCTGAACTGTTTAAAAAGAAAAAAAAAATCACACACAGAAATAAGAATGGAGGAAAAGACGCTAAAAGTTAGCGCCAGTTACAATGGGGTTTAATTTATAGCTGATTTTTATTTTCTCCTTTCTGTGCATCTGTATTTTCTTAAAATGTCTATGAAAACTTAAGCTGCTATAACCATATGAAAAGGAATGGAGATCTGTTTAGAAAACTTTCCGTATGATGGGGACTGGCTCGTCCTCCTTGAAGCCAGTTGGCAGCCACTGGACCAAGGCAATATCTGATTGGGAGAAAACATGGCGTCCTCTCAGCTGGGCCTGTTCACAAGGACCTGCTGGAAACGCTTACCTCAAACTCCACTCCTAAGGGTTCTGCCCCCTTTTTGCTGGCAGTTTCCTCAGAAAGCATCCCTAGCCCTCTCCTTTCAGCCTCCTCAAGAGATGAAGACCAGTTGCAGTTGCAGCTCGGAGCTCAACTGCGACAGGAAGGAAGCTGTTCCACTAATTATTCCCAGAGGTCTGTGGGATCAGAGGGTTCTACTGGCCCCCTTTCGTCTAGCAGCAGAGGTCACTACCTCCTTTCTGTGCATCGTTGTGCTTTGCTGCTTAAACTTTGCTCACTAAGTCCATAAGCAGGAGTATCCATTTTCTCACCTCATGATCCAGAACAATTTCCTTACTTCAAGAAAAGGGAGGTTATGATTTCATAGAAGCTACCTCTCTGTGGGTGGAAGGTTAGACTTGTCAAAGACGTTTTCACTTTCTTATGAACTTGTCTGTTTGCTTTTTGCTTTGGGGAAAGGTATTTATTGGGTGGACTAATAAAGTACAGCTTATTTTTGAAGCTCTAATGGAGAAAACAATAGTTCAAATAGCAGTAACCCTTGAATATCCACCGAACCTTTCGAAGGATATAACATTTGTACAAATGCTAATGACTTAGAAAATATAGCTTTAAAGGGATTTATTAGTGTTATTTTTATAACCTGAAAGAAATCCCTGTGTGGTAAGAGGGATTCTGATTACTCCATAGATTTCTGATCTAACCTAAGAGCCTCCTTCCCCAGCTGTTCTACCCATATTTTCCAGAATTTGTCAGGCTTCTGTCATGCAACCTCCAAGGTCTCTTTGACTAAAGACATTAGTGTAAGTGTCTTATCTTCCCTATTCATTGCATTTTTGTAAAGTCCACATCTCAGTTCCTGGCACAGACTAGTAGCTCAATTAATTATCTTCAAACAAGTGAATTATGTAAATGTACTCTTCAGTCATTTATTCATGCAATCGGTCACTTAACATGTTTTTGAGCACAACGATATGCCAGTCATATTTCAAGGTGCTGGGGACACAACCTGAAACAGATCAGACTGATATTCCCATCCTTCGAAAACTTACATTCTATTAGGTTTGACTGATTACTGAGAAGATCTTTCATTTCTTTGAGTGTCTAATTGCTGATCCCTGGGGGTTCATCTGAAAAGAGGTAAAAGGATTTTTTGTGGCGGTCTTGCCTTTCTCTAAGGATGTGATCGAAATCAGGGACCAAATAAAGCGCTTAAAGGAAACCTGTCATTTCAGAATTCTGACCCAGGCTTCATGTGGCTAGAAGTGTAGCAACCAGATAGAGGAAATGGCGCCCCATGCACGGTCTGAAGTGGAGGGGGTGAGACAAGGAGGCAGCTTGCCTGGGTAATAACAGCTTTAAGTTGTTTCCTCCTCTTTCCCTCATGGTTCCAAAATCAAGCATTTGAGAACTCTAGGACTCAGAGAAAATGAGGAGCGAGGACAAAGGTCTTTCTTTGAGTGAAGGGAATGGTGGCTGATTATGTCAAATGTTTCAAGAAGCCAAAAAATGACCTAAAATGAGAAAGACCCCCAGGACCTGAGCCTGGGGCTGGAGTTGGGAGCCAGGAGAAGAGGGAAGTCCTCACTGGGAGTCCTCAGAATTTTAGGATGGGTACAAGACTTCTTACAGGGCATGTGATGGAGCCATGAGCTTTTTTATTTAGTTGTTAAATGAAAACCCAGGCCTGGAAGGCTGGGGTGCTTGGCGGGGGTGGGGGTTGTCCAGATTATTTTGTGGTCACTGCTGTCTTTCCTAGTC
>PVJD01019999.1:0-10467 GCA_004026545.1 Mormoops blainvillei
TTTCGACGATATTAAATCTTTTAATCCATAATCGTGGGTTTTTTCATTTATTCAGGTCTAATTCAGTTACTTTCAATGACGTTTTGTAGTTTTCAGTGAACAGATCTTGCAGTATTTTGTTAAATGCTTCCTAAATATTTTATTCTATTTGGTGCTATTATAAAGGGAATTGTGTTCCTAATTTTATTTTCAAAATGTCAATTGCTAGCATATAGAAGTGCAATTGATTTTGTTTATTAATTTTACCCTGCAAACTTTGTTTTTTATTATAAAGTAGCAAGCGATTTGCATTTTTATTTTTCATTTTTATTTTATTATTTTTTGTTGAATTTATTGGTGATTTGAATGTATTTATTAGCTCCAATAGTCTGAGGGTTTTTTTGTTTCTTTTAGAATTCCTTATGGCTTTCTACATACAAGATTCTGTCATGTGTAAGTAGATAGTTTTGCTTCTCCTTTCCAATCTAGATGCCTTTTTCTTTGCTTGTTATTGAATTTATTGGGTTGACATCGGTTAATAAAATTATATAGGTTTCAGGTGTACAATTCCATAATAATACATCATCTGTATATTGTACATTGTGTTCACCACCCCAAATCAAGTCTCCTTCCCTCACCGTTTATCCGCCCTTTACCCTTTTCTATCTCCCCCCATATGAACCCCTTATCAGATGTTTCGGCAAGTATATTCTCCCATCCAGAGAGCTCTCTTTTCATTTTGTTGATGCTTTTCTATGCTGTGCAAAACCTTTTTGGGTTTTTTTTAGTGCATTGTGTTTATTTTTTCTTTTGTTTCCCTTGCCTGAGGAGATATATCAGAAAAAAATATTGCTATGAGAAATGTCTGAGATTTTACTGCCTATGTTTTCTTGAGGATTTTTATGGTTTCAAGTCTAACATTTAAGTCTTAATCCATTTTTAGTTTATGTTTGTGTGTGGCATAAGGAAGTGGTCTAGTTTCGGTTTGTTTGGGGGATTTTTTGCACGTCTCCATCCAATTTCCTACCACCATTTATTGAATGGAGACTATCTTTAGCCCATTTGGTGTTCCTGCCCCCTTTGTCAAATATTAATTGACCATAAAGACATGGGTTTATTTCTGGGCTTTCCGTTCTGCTCCATTGATCTCTATGTCTGTTTCATGCCAGTACCCTGTTGTTTTGATGACTCTGGCCTTGTATGGGTTGGCCAAAAAGTTCATTTAGTTTTTTCCATATGATGGCTCTAGTAGGGATTAGTTGTCCTTAACTTCATTCCAAACAAGTTGGTTACATCATGTTGTGACAGCTGTCATATCAGCATGCATTAAAACAGGACTTATCAAAATTGGTGAATTTTTGTGCAGCCATTTAATATTGAAGATGGAAGAAAATACACATTTTCAGCATATTATGCTTTATTTCAAGAAAGGTAAAAACTCAACTGAAACACAAAAAAGATTTGTGCAGTGTGCGGAGAAGGTGCTCTGACTGAACATGTCAAAAGTGGTTTGCAGTTTCTTGATACTGTTGACATGTCGACCAATTAATTCTTTGCTATGGGACTGTCTTATGCATTGGAAGATGTTTAGCAGCATCCCTGGCCTTTACCCACTAGAAGCCAATAGCAGGACATAGCTGACATACTCAAAATATGCAAATCAATGAAGTTATTGGTGAACATGAAAAATGTGTCTTTCATTGTACAGAAAAAACTAAATGGACTTTTTGGCCAACCCAATAGTATGGTCTGACATCAGGTAGTGTGATTCCTCCAACTTTGTTCTTCTTTCTCAAGATTGCTATGGCTATTGAGGGTTTTCTGTGGTTTCATATACATTTTGGGAATATTTGTTCTACTTCTGTGAAATATGCCATAGGTATCGTGATAGGAATTGCATTGTATCTACAGATTTCTTTGGGTAGTGTGGGCATTTTAATGATGTTAATTATTCCTTTCCATTAACATGGCATGTCCTTCCACTTATTCATAACTTCAGTTTCTTCCTTCAGCGTCTTATACTTTTCCAAGTACAGGTCTTTTACATACTTTGTTGAATTTATTCCTAGTTATTTTATTTTTAATGCCATTGTAAATGGAGTCATTTTCTTAATTTCCCTCTCTGATAGTTTATTATTGGTGTATAAAAACACAAGTGATTTCTGAATATTTATTTTGTATCCTGCTCTTTTGCTGAATTCATTGATAAGTTCTAGTAGTGTTTTGGAGTTCTCTATATACAGTATCATGTCATCTGTACATAAAGACAGTTTTGTTTTGTTTCTTTAATCCTCACCCAAGGATAAGTTTATTAACTTGGGGTGGGAGGAGAGAGACAGAGAAATACTGATTGGTTCCCTCCCATATGCACATCAACTGGGGCGTGAACCCCCAACCTTTTGGTGTACAGGACAGTGCCAACCAACTGAGCCACCTGGCCAGGGCAGTTAAAGGCTTTTCCAAAAAAACTAAAGATAGCCAAAAAGTAGCAGGTTCAATCCCCAGTCAGGGCACATATGGGAGGCAAATGATCCAAATGACCAATGTTTCTCTTTCTGTCCCTTGCTCCCTTCCTCTCTCCCTAAAATCAGTTTTTTTTAAACCATATATATATATATATATATATATATATATATATATATATATATATATATTTATTTATTCATTCTCTGGTGAGGATTTAAAAAACAACTGAAGGTAAATATCTCAATGAAGCAGTCACAGGACACAATCAAATTTTGATACTGCATGAAAATCTGAAATGAGGCACATGAAACCTCAGACCTCTCCGACCAGGGTTTCTTTGAGCTTCTGCAGTAGATACTGTTTCTCAATGCAAGAACTGTGAACATGTGGATCCTATAGGCCATTTCACATGCCCCCTAATGGCACACCAAAAGCAGCAATGACACAAAAACAACCTATTATTAGTCCAGCTAAACTTGGTTTTGAGCACCCCTTCTCCAAAGTAAGCATCTTATTTCTAGTTGGCGGATGGATTTTTTAAAATATCTCTATATACTTTGTGTTTATAAGAGAGGCAGAGGGATAAGGAGGCTCGGATCCTTACATAGTCTCTTCTCATGAAGCTTTGTCTTTCCTGGTACAGTTCAAAGTTGAGTCATTACCCAAAAAAGATCTACAACTAGAAATCAATACATAAGGAAACTTAGAAAATTCACAAAAACTTAGAAATTAAGCAATACACTTCTGAACAAAAAAAACATTTTATAAAATCAATAGTTAAATTTTTTTATATCTTAAGACAAATGAAAAAGGAAACACAACATACCAAAACTACTGGGACATGGCAAAAGAAGTTTTAAGGTGGAAGTTTTAGCTATAAACATGTACATCAAAAAGAAAGGAAATCTTAAATTAACAACCTCACTTTTTACTTCAACAAACTAGAAAAAGAACAAACTAGGTCCAAAGTTATCAGAAGAAAGGATAATAAGCATCAGATCAGAAATAAATAAAATAGATAATAGGAAAAAATTAAAAGCTTAATAAAAATAACAGTTGTTTCTTTGAAAAGATAAACAACATTGACAAAACTATAGCTAGATGTACCAAGAAAAAAGACTTAAACAAAATAATAAATAAAAAATGAGACATTACAACATATACCACAGAAATACAAATGATTATAATAGAGAACCATGAATATGCCAACAAATTGAACAACTTAAAATAAATGGATAAAGTCCCAGAAATATACAACATACTAAGTATGAATCCCAGAGAAACAGAAAATCTGAACAGACCAATAAGAAATAAGGAAATTGAATTAGTAATTTAAAAACTCCCAAAAAGAAAAGTCCAGACCAAATGGATTCATGTGAAGTCTACCAAACATTTAAATAAAAGTTATTGTCAATCCTTTTTAAACTCAGACAAATTAAAGAGGACAGAACACTCCTAAACATTTACAAGGCCAGCATTACGCTGATACCAAAACCTGATAAGAACACTAGAACAATATAAAACTATGGAGCTGAACAGAAATTCTACAACTGAGAATATAAAGAAGCCACATCAAGACTGGTAGGAGAGGCCGAGACCCAGAACAAGCTGGTTTGATACCCACATATTTAATACCCACATGGGAGGAACGTATCAGCTGTGGAGGCTTGTCCCTGAGGAACAGGGGTCCCAGCCCCATATCAGGACCCCTCCCCAGGCCAGGGTTACAGTGCCGGGAAGAGAAGTCCCCATAACTTCTAGCAATAAACACCAGCGAGGATTGTGGCTGATTCAGAATGAGAGCTGTTGGAGACCCAGACTTTCCTCTTAAATGGCCTGTGCACAGACTTACTTGAACTCACGCCCTCTGAGCTCCAACACAGGGCAGCAGCTCAACAGGTACTAAGGACATACAGGGAGAAACTGAACTGACTGGCATCAGGGTGAGAGCTGGAGGAGCAGCTTTCTCCCAGACACAAGTGCTGGCAGAGGCCATTGTTTCTTTCCTGAGCCCACCTGGCACAGAGGCATCCGACAGGCACATCTGAGTCTCCATGAACATGGCTATCACTGTTCACCCCACCCTGTTGATTCCCTGAGACCCTGCCCCACCCAATATGGGAGCCCACCCAAGCTACTTTCAGTGGAATTTGCATACGAAGCACTGTCTGGGCTCATGCTTCAGACTTTCCTAAAATCTCTCAAACAAGCAGCGTCTGGCCTCAGTGTGCCCGGTACCTCTCACTAAGTGACCCCTGGCCTGGCACTAGCAGCATCTGGCCTTGGTTCACAGCTTGGCCTTTCCTGGGCACCTCCAAGCCCATCACAAGTAGCAACCATCTGCAGATTGTTTTGTAGCTCATGCCAGGTGGTGCCAGGTAAAGCAAAGGTGGCCTTGACCTTGGCCTGCTCCTTCTGGGGAGACTTTGAACCAGTACATTCAGTGAACAGCTTCAGACCATGTCAAAGCACCGTCCAACCACTTCCATGAGCAACACTCTCAAGCAGCAGGCTCAATGGGCACCACAGCCCTTCTGAAGGAAGTCTGCTTTGTGGGGTGGGCCCCTCCACAGCTGATCCTCCATGACGGTCACAGCCAGTCCTTATAATTGATTGGCCAGGGGTAAATCTCTCCTATTGACATTCCAACAGCAATCAAGGCTCAACTACAACAGGAGGATATACACTGCACACATGGGGTGGGGGGCGCACCTGGAGTGCCCATTTCAGATGAGCAGGGAGGCTGTACCACTACAGACCCTATAGAACTCGTACTACACAAGGCCACTCTATCAAGCCTGGGGGACAGAGCAGGTTTACCTGATACATAAAAACAAACACAGGGTAGCTGCCAAAATGAGACAAAGAAACAGGTCCCAAATGAAAGAACAGAACAAAACTCAGAAAAAGAACTAAACAAACTGGAAACCAGCAACCTAGATAAAAAGTTCAAAATGCTTATTACAAGGATACTCAATGAACTAAGGAGAAGAGTAGATAAACTTAGTGAGAACTTCAACAAAGAGAAAGAAAATATAAAAATGAAAGAAGAAAACATAGAATAGAATCTGTTAGAAATGAATACATGAACTAAAATGAAGTCTACATTACAGAGAATCAACAGTGAAGTAGATGAAGCAGAGGATCAAATCAGAGATATGAAAAATAAGAAAGTGGAAACACCCAGTCAGAATAGCAAAAAGAAAAAAGAATCCAAAAATAGGAGGATAACATAATGAGCCCCTGGGACCCCTTCAAGCATACCAACATGTGCATCATGGGAGTGCCAACAGGAGAAGAGAGAGAGAGCAAGGAATTGAAAACCTATGTGGAAAAATTAGTGACAGAAAACTTCCCCAACCTGGTCAAGAAAATAGACATACAAGTCCAGGAAGCAGAGAGTACCAAACAACGTGAACCCAAAGAGGCCCACACCAAGACACCTCATAATTAAAATGCAGAAGGCTAAAGGCAAAGAGGGAATCTCAAAAGCAGCAAGAGAAAAGTAGCCACTCGTCTGCAACGGAGCTCCCATAGGACCGTCAGTTGATTTCTCCACAGAAACTTTGCAGGCCAGAAGGGATTGGCAAAAAATATTCAAAGTGATGAAAAACAAGGACTTACAACCAAGATTACTCTACCCAGCAGAGCTAACATTTAGAATCAAGGGACAGATAAAGAGCTTCCCAGACAAGAAAAAGCTAAAGGATTCATCACCACCAAGCAGTATTACATGAAATGTTGAAGGATCTTCTTTAAAAAGAAGAAAAAAGATTAAAAACTATGAATAATAAATGACGGCAAATGCATATCTATCAACAATTGATTCTAAAAAACAAAATGAACAAACAGAACGGAAAAACACTCATAGACACAGAGGACATTTTGATGGTTGCCAGAAGAGAAGAGGGTTGGGGGAATGGGTATAAAAGGTGAGGGGATTAAGAAGTACAGATTGGTAGAGAATAGTCCAATAGTCCAGCTCTTTTTACCTAAAGAGCTACTCAAATTTCTACAGAAGTAATGAGTTTATGTTTAATATATACTGCTGTTCATGTAATTAACCACGTAATTTCTAACAAAAGCTCTCCTATGATGGACATCAGTCTGTCCCTCTGCACAGAGGCACAGAGACTCTATTTTGATCCTGTTCTGTGACAATGTTATTCTTTCAGGGCCTTTCCCTCAGCTCACTCAGGCATATTCTCCAGGGCAAAAATTATCCTAAAGATAGTAAGTTAGGAGTAGAAATCCCTCTAGGATATTCCTTTCTACACACATAGCCCCCGAACCAATTATCTACATCAAGCAGCTCGGGTGTCAGAGGACCCAAGAGAATAAATCACAGGAGGCCCTCCGATATCAGCAAGCTCCCTCTGTGACCGAGCTCAGGCTGGTCCTGCTCCCCGCTCTGTGGAGTTCTAGACCCTCTGAAGAGAACCTGAATCTTTCCAACTTGGCTCGTAACGCCCCAAGGGCCAGCTCCTGGCCTCCCTTCCTCGTCCTTGGTTCACCTCAAGGTAAAACGGGTGGGAGAGACCAAGCTGCTTATGTTCATCATTATTTAGCACAATTTCTTAGGTACAAACAATGTGTAGATTGAGCGTGATACTTCTGCATCTACAGTTGAAACCCATGCAGGGGAACTAAACTGTACAGGGAGGGCTCCATAACTGTTAAAATTGAGAGGCGGACTTTGATTGCAGCACCCTTGGAGCGCCGTGTGATGTCAGGTAGTGCGGTCCCTCCAGCTTTGTTCTTCTTTCTCAAGTTGACTGAGGCCGTTCAGGGTCTTTTTGGTTCCATTTAAATTTTTTAAACAGTTGTTCTAGATCTGTGAAATATGGCATTGGTATTTTAACAGAAATGGTACTGACTTCATAGATCGCTGTGGCAGTATGGACATTTCAATGACGTTAGTTCTTCCAGTCCATGAACGCAATACATGCTTTCACTTATTTATATGATCCTCAGTTTTTTTCTTCAATGTCCTATATCTGTCAAGTTCAAGCCTTTTACTTTCTTTGTCAAATATATTCCTAGATACCTTATTTTTTATTGTTGAAATGGTGAGATTTTTTTAAGTTTCTCTTTCTGATAGTTCATTATTGGTGTATAAAAATGTCACCGATTTTCTGCTACCTTTCCAAATTCATTTATTAGCTCTGGTAGCTTTTTGGTAGAGTCCTTAGGTTTTTCTCTATACAATATCATGTCATCTGCAAATAATCACAGTTTTATTTTCTCCTTTCCACTTTGGATGCCTTTTATTTCTTACTGTTCTCTGATTGCTGTGGCTGAGACTTCCAGCACTCTATTGAATACGAGTGGTAAAAGCAGACATCCCTGTCTTGTTCCCAACTTTAAGGAAAATGCATTTAGTTTTTTTGCCCATTGAGTATGATGTTGGCTGTGGGTTTGTCACATATGGCTTTTGTTACATTGTTGTATGATTTCTCTATTCGCACTTTCCTGAGAGTCTTTATCATAAGTGGGTGCTGGATTTTATTACATGCTTTTACTGCATCTATCGATATGATCATGTAGTTTTTATTCTTCATTTTGTGTATATGGTGTACCAAGTTCATTGATTTGTGGATATTGTACCAACCTTGTATTCCTGGAGTAAATCCTACCTGGTCATGGTGTATGATTTTTTAAAGTATTGCTGGATCCAGTTTGCTACTATTTTGTGAAGATTTTAGCATTTATATTCATCAAGGATATTGGCCTATAACTTTCTTTTTTTTTTCTTTTGTAGTGTCATTATCTAGTTTTGGATTTAGGGTAATGCTATCCTTGTAAAATGAGCTTGAGAGCTTTCCTCCTCTTGAATTTTTAAAAAAATAGTTCAGAATGATTGGTGTTATCTCTTCTTTAAATGTTTGGTAAAATCCAAGTTCTGGCCAAAATGGAGGCATAGGTGGAAATGCTTCTCTTCCTCACACACCCAAAAGAAGGATAACAACCAGTTTAAAAACAAAAAAATAACCAGAACTGCCAGAAAATTAAACCACATAGAAGTCCAACAACAAAGGAGTGAAATATTCATCCAACCTGATAGGAGGGGCGGAGGCAGGCAGCCGGGGCAATAGGATGGTGAGGCAAGATGGCGGACCATGGGGGAAAGACCAGGGAAGTCCCACATTCACACGAGGATAAGCCAGGAGGAACAATGGGGGAGCGAGACAGACCACACAACCCAGGATTTCAGTATGAGAAACTAAAGACTCAAAACCTCTGGCTGTAAAAACTTGTGGGGGTTGTGGCAGCAGGAGAAACTCCCAGTCTCATAGGAGAGTCCGTTAGAGAGAGCACCAGGGTCCCAGAATCTACACGAACCCAACCACCCAGAAATCAGCACCTGAAAAGGCACAATCCACTTGTTGGAAGCAAGGGAAGTGATGGAAAGTGGGGCAAGAGTCATGAAAGCAAGCAAACAGCATTGTTCCGTCTCTGATGCCTCCCCTACAGACTGCACCACAGCACAGCGAGGTGGCTTGCCCCACCCTGGCCAATACCTAAGGCCCCACCTCTTACAACATAACAGGTGTGTGGAGACAAAGAAATATGACCCAGATGAAAGAACAGACCAAAACTCTAGAAAAAGAACGAAGCAACGAGGAGATAGACAATCTTTCTGATGCAGAGTTCAAAACACTGGTAATCAGGATGCTCACAGAAATGATTGAGTTTGGTCACAGAATGAAGGCTAAACACAGGAAAATAAAGGACAATGTATAGGGAACCAACAATGAAGAGGAAGAGAATTGGGACTGAAATAAACAATTTGGAGCAAAAGGGAGGAATAAACATTCAGCCAGAACAGAAAGAAGAAACAAGAATTCCAAAAAATGAGGAGAGACTTAGGAACCTCTGGGACAACTTGAAATGTTCCAACATCTGAATCACAGGGGTGCCAGAAGGATAAGAGGAAGAGCAAGAAAGTGAAAACTTATTTGAACAAATAATTAAGGAGAACTCACCCAATTTGGCAAAGGAAATAGACTTCCAGGAAGTCCAGAAAGCCCAGAGCGTTCTGAAGAAATTGGATCCAAGAAGGAACACACAAAGACACATCATAATTAAATTACCCAAGATGAAAGATAAGGAGAGAATCTTAAAAGCAGCAAGAGAAAAGGAGACAGTTACCTACAAAGTAATTCCCTTAAGACTCTCAGCTGATTTCTCAAAAGAAACCTTACAGGCAAGAAGTGACTGGAAAGAAGTATTCAAAGTCATGAAAGCCAAGGACCTACATCCGAGATTACTCTATCCAGCAAAGCTATCGTTTAGAATGGAAGGGCAGATAAAGTGCTTCCCAGATAAGAGAAAGTTAAAGGAGTTCATCATCGCCAAGCCCTTATTATATGAAATGTTAAAGGGACTTATCTAAGAAAAAGATGATCAAAACTATGAACAGTAAAATGGCAACAAACTCACAACTATCAACAACTGAACCTAAAAATCTAAAAGCAAACAACTAGAACAGGAACAGAATCACATAAATGGAGATCACATGGAGGGTTATCAGTGGGGAAGAGGAGGGGGGAGAATGGGGGAAAAGGTACAGGGAATAAGAAGCATAAATGGTAGATATGAAATAGACGGTGGGAGGTTAAGAATAGCAAAGGAAAGGGAGAAACCAAAGAACTTACATGTATGACACATAGACATGAACTGGGGGGCAGGGGGAGATGCTGGTGGGGGAGGGGGTACAGGGCAGAAGGGAAAAACGGGGGAATAAACTGGGACAACTGTAATAGAATAACCAATAAAATACACTTTAAAACTAAAAATAAATAAATAATGTTTTGGTAAAATTCACCTGTGAACCCATCAGTCTGGGATTTATATTTGTTGGGGTTTTTTTTATTCCATTCAGTTTCACTGGTTGTAATCTGTCCATTCAGATTCTCTGATTCTTCCTAATTAATTTTGGAAGATTGATTATTTCTAGGAGTTTATCCATTTAATCCTGATTGTCCAATTTGTTGTCATATAGTTGTCTGTAATATCTTT
>PVJD01020000.1:0-10458 GCA_004026545.1 Mormoops blainvillei
AATGTTAAATGTCAAAATCATTTGCTTTCTTTTGTAGACTATATAAAGAAGCAAAAGGCGTATTTATTTTAAATTTGGTCAACAAAATTTTACCTTTAAGTGTCAGAAACTTAAATTTCTGTTGCTTTTTTTTTCAATCTGACATTTTAAGCAACCTTAAAAAACATGAAAATGATCTCTTTCAGGCATAATAAATGTTAAGTAATTGTTACTCTAGAAATGAAACTGCTAGGCATTTAAGTAACATTTTAAAGTATAGAGTTGGTACTGTAATTATGTACTCAATATTTCAGAAACGTACTGGTCTTAGATGTCGAGAAACATTTATGCCCCTGTGGGAGAAAAGAATGAAGAAAAGCTGGGCTCACATCTTCCAAATGTTTCAGAAATATGAAACTTCAAAGCCCATTAAATATTTATGGTCAGCTTTACCAAACATTCTTAGTTATTAGCTATCCATTTCACTTTAGGGATCGAAGTTAGACTAATGATTAACTCCAGGGCAAGTGTGTTCATTGGGAAACAGCCCCAGGGAGCTTTCTGGGTGATGAAAATGGTCTATATCTTGATCAGGGTAGTGGTCACATGAACATATACATACGTAAAAATTCAATAAGTTTTATATTTATGATTTTTCTTTTATTACATGTAAATTATTCTTTTGTTAAAATACATTAGAGTGGCACCAAACCAAGTGGTCGCTTTTCCAGTGACTATGCAGCTCCTGAAGGCAGCTTTGGCAGAGGTGACGCTGGATATATCGGAGAATGAGCCCTTGCTGGGCATTTGCCGTAAATGGATGACAGCAGGATGGTACTGATGAGGGTTAGAATGTGGATGAACCATGGAGTTTAAGTGGGAAGATGATTAATAAAGGAGGGGGCTCATAGGTAAGGATAATGCATCAGGGTTGGAAGACTGAGGGTCCACGGTAGGGGGAGGAAGAGGAACAGGTGTTGGGGCATGTGGCTGTGGGTGGGTGTAGGGTCAGACCAGTCTAGGCAAAACCAGTCTTAAGATAAGGGACTGTACACTGAAGAATCTAGTAACTTAGCAAATGCCAAGGAAATGATGCTATTAAGCATTGGGAGCCTCCTCTCATCCTCAATTTCTTCCTATCAGTGGGGCCTGGTGCCTCCGTAGGTACTAACTCGGCTCACCCACGGAAACTGGCAAGTCTGTGGTGCTTTCCTTTTACAGCAGAGATGCTAAGTCTTCAACATTCCTTTGGTTTATATAAGCTATATGCAGAATAAAATCATGTGGTTTCTCTTTTTGTTTGCAAATGAGACTCATTTGTTTCCCCCCAAGGATGGGTGGATCTTCTTTTTCTTTCTTCTTCCCTCCCTCAGAGATATAAGATTTGTTCACATTTAAAATATTTTATCTTTCTGAAACCCAGTAAAACGTTTAACGAGTGCACCTTGAGGTTTTCTAATAGCTCTTAGGAAAGACCAAGGCAGGAATCGGTGCAGCTCCAGCTGCGGGGGCCCTCGGTCATAGCGCCACATCGGAGGCACCTGGGAGCTTGTGAGCATTCCTGAAGCCAAAGCCTCTCCCCGGAGCTACTGCAGTGCTGGTGGCTGTTCCAGGTATCAGTAATTTCTAAAGCTTCCAGGCGAGCCCACCATGCAGCCAAGGATGGGAACCACATTGCCAGTACGCTTCTCCTCCGACTCACAGTATGGTCCCCAAGCGGCACCTGTCTCACCTGGAAGCCTGTTAGGTCTAAGAATCTCAGCTCAACTACTGAATCAGAATTTGCATTTTAACAAAATTCCAGGTAATTCACAGACACACTGAAGTCTGAACAGCGCTGGCAGACCATTTCCCTGAGGTTCCCTTTTCATGACTCAAATGATTTCAATTCAACTGGGATTTTGAAAGTCAGTTAACTCTCTCTGTGACATTTACACACACACACACACACACACACACACACACACACACACAGAGGGGTGCGCAAAAATAGGTTTACAGTTGTGAGTATGCAGAACAGTTTATTCTTGTACTATTATTTATTAATTATTGTATTATTTATTTGTATTATACTGTCAATCTATTTTTGGCCACCCCTGTATATACTTATAATATCATTTTTATATTTACGTGTGTATATTTATCTACATATATAGATATATATAATTGAAGAAAAGATATTCCCTAGTCCTTGAACTCCAGATCGGTAGGGTCGTTTCTTTGTTTTATAAAAATGAAACAGTCATCTAAAACAAAAAGGGGGAAATGATTGATTCACAACACAAAGGGCGGCAGTGGGGCTTTATGTTTCTAGAACGTGTTCTGTGATTTAATTCTGGAGCATATTTATCCTGTTATGACTGTGTTCAAAGATCCCAGAGGGCACGTTTAAGTCTGGAATGCAGGAATCTGAGGAGAGTTTACTAGATATTGACAGAACAGCAAGAGCCCTTGCATCAGTACAGAGAGACAATGCACTTCTTTCTCTAAGGGGGATAAGAGCAACTGGCCAAATTTAAAGAGACCATGACTTTACCATTCCTCTTTCCTAAGTTATATCTCAGATAGCACTACACACAGACACACACGCCCGGAAGAGACTTAAACTATATTTCCCTTTTCCAAAATTTTATTCATCAATTGTGTTTTCATATTGTGACCATAGATTTAACAAAAAGACGCTGTAAGAAACCGATGAAATCTAGTCTTACTGTTGCCCTAGAAATTTCCTGGAAGACGTGTTCACTGTGTCATTTAGTGTCCCCACAGAAAGACCTCATGAATCATTTATTTACAAATTATCATTAGAAACCTTTGCTCTCCTATAGGAAAGACTGCTTCTCCCACTCTCCTTTTCTATTGATAAAAATTCTGTAACTGGCCGTGGTTGGTGTGGCTCAGTGGATTGAGCACCAGCCTGAGACCCAAAGGGCTGCCAAGATTTGATTCCCAGTCAGGGCACATGCCTGGGTTGCAGGCCAGGTCCCCAGGAGCGGGCGTGCAAGAGGCAACCACACATCGATGTTTCTCTTCATCTCTTTTTCCCTCCCTTCCCCTCTCTCTAAAAATAATTTTTAAAAATATTTTTTAAAATTCTGTAATTGTTTTTATTGGATTCCTAGGAGGTTTAAAAAGTCAAATTTGTATCTTAACTATATTGTTATGTTTATGTGCCAGGTTTAGACATTTGTATTCTTTTTTTATTGTCTTTTCTCTCTTCCATGATTTATATTTTTTTCTTGGTCATCAGTCTCTTATTGTATTTAAAATTGGTCACATTGTTACTATGGGAAATTTCCTTGTACATTAGTACCTATCCTTTTGGGGGACAAAGTAGGTTTTTAAAAAATTTCTCTCAATTACGAGTTCCCATATTTTACCTTCCTCCCTCATAAGAAACACATTTAAACATTCCTCAGAAAAATATAAATCCCTTAATCCTATGTCTGACCCAGAACACTAAAGCAAGATCATCATTTAGGGTCTTCTGAAGGTTGTGTTTACTCATTAGGAAAATACCAGTCCACTGTACAAAGGAAAAATCTAATAAAAAGCTGCCAAAAATCTTTGGCACATTTGATGGACTACAGAGAACTGGGGGCTCAAGGAGTTTTCAAAAATCTTTATTTCCAGACTCCCCATGAGCCAATCAATCAGGAACTCTGCAGTGGTGCAGTACTTGTAAATTTGTCCCAGGTGATTCCAATGAGCAGCCAAGGTTGAAAACCAGTGTCCTAGTGCACCGCATCTGAAGCTCTACTGAATACACAAATCCCCTGGGCATCGTGTTCACATGCAGACTAATTCAGAGGGTCTGGCGTGGGGCACGAGGTTCTGGATTTCTAACAAGCTCTCAGGCAAAGCCGATGATGCTGGTTTGCAGATCACACTTTAAGTCACAAGGTCCCAAAGAACAGATCAAGTCCTTGAATGGTTGAGCTGGGTTTGCATATTTCAAGGAAAATGAGGCCATGGCTATGTCTTAGAGTGAGCACTGGATTGTGAGTCCAGCATCTGGGGTCTAGTTCAAGTTCTGTCATTGGCAACTATGAAGCCTTTCTAAAGACTGCCTCGCTGAGTCTGTAGTTCCCATCTGCACGGAGACTGCCTGGCTCCCTTCCAGCTCCCAAACTCTGTTGTTTTAAAGACTCTCTCCATGTCTCAGCTGCTCCAAAGAGTTAGCGTACCTAGAAAGCACTAGAATCTCTAAAGTGACTGGCTTAACTGAAATATAATCTGACAGGTGCTGAATGCCTGGGAGAGAAAATTATGTGTCCTAACAAGCACCAAACTTCTATTGCAAACAATTCTTAAGTCAGATACATAAGTCCATCCTGCCACAAATCATCTGGTGCCTGGACGCACTGTATTGACAATGTCAAATTGCGGTAGGTTGAGGCAAAAAATGGTGCCAATTCCTCTTTGCTGTCTGTACCCAGGTCCTTTGCAATGTGACTCTGCAGCTTCTCTCATCAGGAGATGGGGTTTGCTTCCCCCTCGCTGCTGACTTGGACCACATGACTTGCTCTGACCAAGAGAATGCACCCAAGCGATGCCTGCCCGTTCAAACCTACCCCTTTAGAGGCCGTGCAGCTTTGACCCTGCCGGCTGCCACGAGAACAAGCCTGGGTTGGCTTGGCGAATGATGAAACGCTGGTGAAGCCGAGCAGGGAGCCCAGCTGAGGCCATCCTTGCCCGGCCAGCCTCCGGCCCACTCAGCATTTGACCAGAGATGCATGAGCGAGTCCAGATGAGACCAGAAGAATTGCCAGTTGAGTGCAGCCTAAACTGCCAATTTGCAAATTGGGAGGAACAATAAACACTTATTGTTTTAAACTCTTTTTTAAAATATTGTGGTGAGGCATAATATAACATTAACCATTTTAACTATGTTTAAGTGTATCATTCAGTGGTATTAGGTACATTCACATTGTTGTGCAACCATCACTATTATGTATTCCCAGAACTTTTTCATCATCTCAAACAGAAACTGTACTCCTTAAAAAATAGCTCTTCCCTCTACCTCCCCCTAGTTTCTGGTAATCTCTAATCTACTTTCTGTCTCTATGAATTTGCCTATTCTTGGTCCCTCATGTAAGTGAAATCATACAATATTTGTCCCTGTGTTTGGCTTATTTCACTTAGCATAATGTTTTCAAAGTTCATCCATGTTGTAGCATGTGTCACAATTTCATTTCTTTTTAAGGATAGAGAGTAGTCTATTAAATGCATATGCCATTTTTTTATCCCGTCATCTGTTGATGGATTACCTTTCGGTTATTGTGAATAACATTGCAGTGAACATTGGTGTACAAGTACCTGTTTGAATCCCTGCTTTCAATTCTTTTGGGTACACAGCAGTGAGTGGAAGTGCCGGATCATGTGGTTAGTCTGTTTAACATCTGAGAAACAACTAAACTCTGTTCTACAGCAGCTACATCGTAGTGCATTCCCATTGGCAGTACATGAGGGTTCCAGTTTCATCGCATCCTTGAAACATGTATTTCCACCACAATAATTTTTTAAAGTAATAGCTATCCTAATGGGTGTGAAGTGGCATCTCATGGTGGTTTTGATTTGCATTTTCATTTCCCCAGTGCCTAGTGATCTTGAGTATTTTTTCAAGCACTTTTATATATCTTCTTTGGAGAATGCCTATTCAAGTCCATCACCCATTGTTGAATTGAGTAGTTTATTTTTGTTGTTTGTTGTTGAATTGTAGGAGTTCTTTATATATTCTGTATATCAATACCTTATTAGATGTTTGATTTGCAAATATGTCCACCCATCTGTGGTTTGTACTTTCACTCTCTCGGCAGTGTCCTTTGAATCACAAAGTTTTGCATTTTGACAAAGTCCATCTACTGATTTTCTTCATTTGGCATCTGTGCTTTTGGTGTCACATCCAAGAAATCATTACCAAATTTGGTGTCACAAAGCTTTCTCCCTGTGTTTTCTGTCAAGAGTTTTACAGTTTTAGCCCCATGTTCAGGTCTTTGATTCACTTTGAGTTAATTCTTACATATGGAATAAGGTAAGAGCCCAACTTCATCATTTTGCACGTGGATATCTTCCAGTTTTCCCAGCACCATTTATTAAAAGTGCTGACCTTTTCCCAGTGAATGGTCTTGGAATCCTTGCTGAAAATCATTTGACTACATATGTTAGGGTTTGTTTCTGGGCTCTAGATTCTGTCTAAATGCTTATCATCATGCCAGCTCCAGACCACTCTGGTTTTTATAGTTGTTTTACAGTAAGCTTTGAAATCAGAAAGTATGAGTCTTCCAACTTTGTCCTGTTTGAAAAATGTTTTGGCTATTCAGTGTCACTTGAGGTTTCATATGAATTTTAGGATGGGGTTTTATATTTCTGCAAAGAAACGCCATTGAGATATTGACATAGATTGCACTGAATCTATATATAACTTTGATTCAATATTAAGTCTTTCAATCTACCAACAGAGGATGTCTTCCCATTTATTTGTCATCTTTAATTTCCTTCAGTGATGTTTTGTAGTTTTGGGTATGTTTTCACCTCTTTTGTTTTGGAGTGCTTTCTTGTACAACCTGATTTGTGATAATAAATAACTTGATCTTTATTGATATTAGTTCAGCCACTGACTCTAAACCTCCTGATTCCTCCATGAGCTAGAGAGTTTCCAGCAAGGGATTAACCATTCTTACTCTAAAACAGATTGTCAAGGAAACTGCTTCTGCCCTGTCCTCATGTTTCTATGAAGGGTCTTCCGCTGGAATAAAGCTTTTGTCCTCTCATGCCTTCCCTACTCACTTGTCTGCGTGTGAAAGAAACATGACGATCTGGTAAGGGAGAAAGGAAAAAGGTCAGGGCACACGTGTGGCTCGTGGGTCCTTCTCTTCCCTTTTCTGGACAGTCTTGCATATTCTTAGCTACACGGCTTATATATTCTTCTGCGTGACTTTTGTATTCTTCTGCTGGCTTGTGACAAGAATCCAGAACTTCTGCAGTCCCAGTCTTACCCAGTACTAGCGGATGATAAGTGTGTGTGCAAGTGATTGTCCCTGCAGCAGGATGGGTCAGTAGCAGCTTTGCAGAGCTCTTTCTTATATTTAAGCTGGAGGGTAAGGTAGGGGTGTGTATGCCTCACACCATAAAGCTGATATCTGGATCTCAATCAGCCTTTCTCACAGTCTGAATGCAAAGGAGAGGTGGGAAAGATATTCACATTATCCTAACCTCAAGTGCAAGTATAATAATTTGTATCAGTCCTGGAAGTGAGAGGAGGCCAAGCAAAATAATTCAGGAATTGGGGGAGGGAGGTATTACTAATGAAATGTCAGGGGAAAGAAATCAGGAGAAAAGGGGTCTAAAACGGAAAGGATGGACTCTGTTACAATTGAGTTATTTTTTAATAGCCCACTATGTGCTCTCCTCTAATGCTTGCTTTTAATCTTCCCAATAGCCCTAGAAGCCAAGTATTATTATGCCTCATTTTACAAATGAGAAAAGAGAAGTAACAATGATTGTCCAAGGTTCTGTAGCTTGTTAGTGGTTGTAGTAGAATGAAAGATTGTTTCAATTCTTCACCCCCCTGCCCTGAAGTGATTTATAAGTTCAAGCATTTGCATGTGACTTTCAGTGCTTCCCAGGGAGTATGTGAAGTATATAACCTTGATCCATTGACTATGAGCTGGACACATGTCTTGCTTTGGCCACTGGAAAGCTGGTGAGTGGACACAAGCAAAAGCTGTCATGTGCTCAAATGGATTGGCATGGTTCCCTGAGTTCTTGCCTTCTTCCCTGTAAATAGCTTGATCTGGGCATTTGCTCATCCAAGAGTCACCCCAAGAGGCATCTAGAACAGACTGGAACCCAACCTAAAACCTGCAGCCAACTCCAGCTATCCTGAAGCTTTAAAAAGAGTGACCCCCACCAACCTGTAGACCCATGAGAGAGAAAAATATTACTTCGTATTTTAAGGAATTGTTTGTCATGCAGCATTATTATTATTATTATTATTTTTGCCACTGTTGTTGACTTAATACAGTGGTGAAGTCAAGGATAAAATTCCAGGGATGTCTAGCTCCTAATTTCCCTAATATACAACCTAAAGAATAATACTGCCCTCGACTAGCCAGCCCCCTTGTATTCAGGTGGCGCGGAGCCCTTCAGTGTCTGGGATGAACCCAGCCTAGATCCCCACCTGCCATACAGGAATCATCTTTATGGATAGAGCTTTAGGCTGATTTGTCAGTCACGTCCTGAGCATCTAACGGTTCCTTTTTCAGTTCATTCTATTCTTATCATTTTGCACTGCAGGACTTTTCCATGCTAGATGGGTAGCTAGTAAAAAATCTTGGTTTACATACAACATGGGACAGAGCCGAGATCCAGGGCTGCTCAAAATCAGTCAAATGTGACCACAGCATCTGAGCAGATACAGAAAGGACCCTCCTTATCAACCAAAGATGGGTTTCTTCTTAGGGAATAATCTGAACTTAACCCAGAGACTTCCTCATCTTGCCTGAGTGTGTATGTAATAGAGCTCGTGCAGGCAAAAAAGACTCATTTATTTCATCTAGTTTTTAACCAGAAAACAACAACAAAACAACAAAGCAGAAAGCAAGCAAGCAAACAAAACAACAATAACATGTATCATCAGTCATGCATTTTAATTCCCATTTCTCTAAATCACAGATGGTTGAGACAGAGGTGTCTTGATGGGAAAGCCAAGTTGATTTATTTGGCCCCATTTTGTCTTGGCACAGAACCCAGGCAAATGGGCAGGGCAACTCTCAACACAGAAGCATCATAAAGCCCAGCAAGCTGGTAGGCAAGTGGCCTGGAGAGGGCATGTCACAGATGAAGCAGCCAAATTCCTATACGCTACCTGTCCAATGACACAACGGCTTTCTGAGCAGATGGAGCTCTTAGGGAGAAACGCAACATTTGTCCTCTCTGGAAGTGCCTGTAGGTAGGGAGGGAGGACATATAAGAAGCAGCCAGGTTTACCTGATAGGAATGAGGTAGACACCCATTTTTTGGACCTCCATCAACTCCATCTCCTCTGTTTTCTTCCTCTTGCTTCTGTGAATCCCTCCTTCTTACACCATCTCGGTCCCCAAAGTCTTTACGTTCTGCCCAACTTTGGTCAGAGAATCAGCCTCCCAGCACCTCAGGGTTTTGGCCTCTCCCTGCCTGGTCCCCAGCTCAGCCCGGCTTCTGTCCGGAGGACAATTCAGGGATGTCTTTTCACATCGACCCTCTTGAGCAGCTAATGTCCCTCCTATCTGTCAGCCAAAACTGTCTGGACCCACACTCCATGACTGCGACTTCCTGTCTCCAAACAGTTTCTGATTCAAGTTGTTTTTCTAGACTTACGTCTGACATTACAGTGCTTTTGATGTGCTACACGCTGCTCAAAGTTTTCTCTCCCACTGCCCCTTCCTCCCTCTTGCCTTTCCTACGCTATGGCTTTCTGTGTTTAATCTTCATGACAACTCTCTGAGGCCTGAATGATTATTATCCCTATTTTACAGATGTGGAAATTGAGGCCTGATCCAGTGGGGAATCAGTGCATTTGGGGAAGCTGTGCATTTGACCCCAAGCCATGTGGCTACAGAATCCATGTTTTAGCCAGCACAGCCACATTGTCAAAATTAAAAATATGTGTGTGTGTATATCTTGAGATATGTGTGTGTGTGAGTGTGTGTGTGTGCATGTGCGCGCACGCATGCAACCACGTGTGTGTGTGTGTGTGTATCTCCTGAGATGTGTGTTAAGGGATTTACATATATTTTCAAATTTAACTCACTCAACAACTCCATAAAATTGGCAGAATTACTACCACCATATGACATGAGAAAACTGAGGTATGGAGAAGGTTAAGTGACACAGCCAAGGTCACACGGCTAGTTTAAGTGTAGGAATCAAGTTTGAAGCTGGTTGTCTTTAGATCCAAAGCTTTTGCTCTGAAACAGCTATAAATCCCTATTTAAAACTGTTGCATCCAAACCTGGGACTTCTGATGGGCCCCCTGCTTTGTGAGTCTCTTGGATCTGATCTACTCTGCTCCTTGGCCACCCACCCACCAACACCGCCTCTTCCTCCTCCCTCCTTAGGCAGTTGTTAGAGGGAACAGAACAAGTTAGTGGTTGTCTTGACACCGTTTTCCTCCCTCATGGGTGCACTGAGTGCTGAAGGCCAGGCATCCTGTTGGGGGGGCGGTACTCCTAGGGCTTGTACAGCTAACCTCTGGGGAGTAATCTGGAATGTACCCCATTTATAAGAGTTAAGTATCCCATCACAGGGAGCCGCCAAGAGATCCGGTGTCCTAATTTGGGTTCTCCTGAAAGCAGACCCCAAGGACTTTAGTGCAGGCTCTTTATTTGGAAGGAGACTCCAGGAAGCCACGTGAGACTGAGGGAAGCGCAATGGAAATGAGAGAAATCCAAAATGAGTACGTCAATGAGCTGTCCCCTGTGGGTGACTGGGGCTCAG
>PVJD01020001.1:0-10446 GCA_004026545.1 Mormoops blainvillei
AGTCAAATAGTATAAATATAGTGAATATATTTAAGGAGTTTATATCATTTTAACTTCTGATATTTTTACAAAGGGAAATTGTGCTTTTTCCTGTTACTGGTATTTAAGTATTTGTAATAAGTATATGTCCATTTCATGATAAACAGAATTTTTAAATCATTTAAGAAATAAAACATTCTCCAGCAGATTACAAATACCCTGAAACTGAATTCAAATGTAATTACCAGTGAAGAGTTACTCTTTATATTACCCCACAGCATTCAGTAAAATCTTCCAAAGATTTTCCAAAGAAAGGATAAGAAGTAATTTTTAAAAATGTTTCTGTCCTCACTCAAACTTTTTAAATCTTTTGGTTACATTATGGCTCTGTATATTTATAGAGTTTTTCCTGTGTCAGGGAACCAGAAATTCTACTTTCTATCAAATAAGCTATGTGTCTGGAAATAAAATTAGAAAACTAATAAAAGTGGAGATGTCAGGGCTTCTGCCATTTTTCTAGCAGCAGGAAAGTCCTTCATTTGATGTATCATAGTCTGGTACTGCGGATATGAAAATGGCAAAATTTATATTACAAATTCCATTTTGAGAAAATATAACTCAGATACTTTTTTTCTGAAATTCATCAGTTAGGAATTAGCTCTATTCATGTAGTTAAATCACATATTTAGGTACGGCATACACATAGAATAAAGAAGAAGAACTAAATGGGAGAAATTTAAATTTGAGAACTCTATTATTCAAATAACTCTGCTAATATTTAGACATTTATATTGAGAAACTCAAAAAGAACCTATTATGAAAGTATGGACTATTTATGCTTAATTCGTTTCACTTATTGCATCATTTTTATTAAGATAGTTATTTTGAAGGAATTTATTTTACATAGAATTGCTTCACGAATTTCTCTCATTATTTCTCATTACAAAGACTATTTGCGTCCACATCCCACCACCTTCTTATAGTTTTCATTATTCGATAAAGCAATGCCTGTCCTTGTACCATGGATGCTTAAGAAGACCGGAAGGACCATTTAATTCTTGGGCTAGTACTCTGAATGTATCAGAAGTTTCTATAAACTTGTCAGGCTAAATAATAACTATGGAATATAGTGTTACCATATTAGTAATTATTGAATGAAATGAATATTTTCATCCTCTAAATACTCATGTCTTATTCAATACAGCAATAATTCTATAACAAAAAAGGAATGCAGTTTATCATTTGAGTTTAATTTGAAGTACATTGTCCATGGTCACCAATTTCTTCATGAATGTGTAATACCTGTTAAAACTTTCAATTACTGAAAATTATTCTTCAAGTCTCATGCTTGGTGCAATTCTAAAACATATTCCCTTTTGTTTGAGAATTTCATAAGCTAGTTAAAAATATAGAACCTATAAATGAAAATAATTAGGTTATTATTAAAGGTAAATACACTCGAGTAATATAAGAAAATAATCATTTGAGACTGAAATTACTTTAGATATTATAAGAAGTGTAGGTGTTTCTTCTTTGAAAAAACACTTTAGTTATTTATTTCTAGAGAGAGGGGAAGGAAGGGAGAAAGAGGGGAAGAGAAACATCAGTGCGCGGTTGTCTCCTGTGTGCCCCCTACTGGGGACCTGGCCCACAACCCAGGCATGTGCCTTGCCTGGGAATCGAATCCACAACCCTTTGGTTCACAGGCCGGCACTCAATCCACTGAACCACACCAACCAGGGCAGGAGTTTCAAAATACAGGAAGAATATCTCATGGATAGATTATCCCATGTCAATTTCATGTATTGTATGATTTTTTAAAGGACTAATGATTAAAAGATATGAATCTGTTTTAAAAAATATGGACTTTACTGAAGAGACAACAGAAAAGAACTGAACATAGTAAAAAGGAAAGTGAAATAACGGAACAAGATTTCAGAGTACAAAATTTCTGAAATAGACCAGAATGATAGAAACAAAGCAAAGATAGAAGAATTCTGAAACACTACTATTACAGAGTGCTATAACTATAGATTGGCAATTATGGCTTAAATTTGGGCCCAGTGAACAACAACGATTTGGAGAACTAGTGATCGTACTGGGCCTCCTCCAAAGTGGAAGGGCTCATGCTGCTTAAACCAGCAAATCCCTCAACATACAGGCTATGTATAGGAAATCTGAGAAGCATAGATAGACAATTAAACCCTGTGAACAAGAAACTACAGGAGGCAGGGACGGGGGAAGAGCTAAGGAGCATGACTGGACTACATTCCATGTCATGGAGCTGGGGGTTGTTGGCCACCTCTGGGGCCTTCTGAAGAATGCACGTGTGCCCCTCCAGAGCCAGCAACTGAATTGCCTCATCAAAAGAGCATCTGTGCCCTGAGAAGCTGGCCTGCAAGGCCATGAAACCAGCAGGGAGATGATGTAAACTGAAGTTAATGAAAGCTGTATTTTTCTTAATTCTTTCCTGCTATTCCTCCAATATAATCAGGGAAGTTATGCCTGGCGCTCCAAACATGACCAATGATGGTGGAAAGGGGCCTCCTTAAACCAGAATTTATTTGGCAGTTCTAAGCTGGAATTCATCTGATATGTTATTCAAGATACCTACTAACTAGCAAAGAAGAGAGATTTGATATAACACTATGGAAATTATATTTGGGCAAAAGAAAATTAAAATTGTCCCCTACAAAGGTTTATAGTCTTCAAGAAACAGTTTACTTTGGGGAAAAAAGAATCCAAATCCAAATCCAAATGATTTTGAATCTAAAAGAGTAAAACTAGAACATGCTGAGAAGCTCATCACCTTATAGATCTCTAAGATGGCCTTGCTACAAAAATTGATAGAGGTAAAACAAAATATGACCCATCAAATTTTATTGAAGTTTGAAGATATGGATTGAACGTCAGTGGCAGTGTTTTATAGGTAGCAAGAAATACATAACTCAAGAGAGCTCTTAGCTGGAGATCTAGTTTCCATGTTCTAAGAAGTTAGCTGAAGCCAGGAGGGATGAGTTATGTGAGGTAAAAAATGCAGAGAATGATAAGGAAAGTTCTAACAGAGCCCTTTCTTATTCAGGAGATAAAAAATAGAGAAACGTGGGAGGGCACATTATCACAGAGCAATGGAGGGTATTAGGAATTCAGGTGTCTATAAATTTGGAAGTGCAGTAAAAGTCAAGAAGAATGATGAATGCTAGATTCCATCATCTTGAAGAACAGATTCATTATATGAAGAAGACTAGAGGCAACACTGATGATTTGATGGCTGGTGAGGACATGTAGTAATTCCATCAAGAAGGTTGAGTCTAAAAGCAAGGAGAATCTACAAGAGTGTTTTGAAGGGACACAAGAATGGGACAGATAATGTGTGGAGTGAAATGAAACAGACAAGCTGCCAGTTGCTATTATAGCAAGTGAGTTAAGAAGTTACAGGGAATAGAAGTAGGCAGGTTGGTCATTGAAGGGCCAAGTGGTAAACAAGATATAAGCTTTTAGTTTCAGTATATACTCCATTATAGGACTATTATCCAGTAGTATTGCAGCAGGAAAGCCATTATGGCTAATCTGGATGGGGCATGAATTAGATATTTTTAGAAGCATGCAAAGAGGGAAGAATACTTAGCATATGATATATAGGATATATATTGTTTGTTTGTTTGTTTGTTTTGAATTGTATCTTTTCCCAGAGTACGGAAGAGAGAATTCAGGAGGATTAGCTATATTAGGTCATTCTGCATTACAGCCATCATAGCTGTCCATGCAATCAGAAGCAAGCAGGAATTCTAGTGCAATCCACTGGAAGCACATATTATTCTAACTGAAGTGGAAATAGTTAACTAAGGAGCAAAATTTTGCCAAGAGCCTAGAATTATTTTATGCATTTATAATGACTATGATCATGTTTTGAATAAGTTTATAAAGGATAGAAATTATACTTTGAAACTACTGTATCTTGTTTAAATGATAGATTACTCAGTTCTGTAAAAAGATAGAAAATCAGCAATTGAGTCTTGTGATAAAATATTCTATAATTTTGTGCTGTCTTTCGACTTGAAATATGATCTGTAAAAAATCACCTTCTATTTTCATGACTTCATCCAGTATAAAAAATGAACACAATGAGTTTACTTGCTAAGCTCTTGCACATAATTTTATAAAACATAGTAAATTATTCTTAAAGCATTTTTGCCTCCCCAATGGCCTAATGTAACTGAAGTCAGAAGGAAAATGCATGAATAGAAAGCTTGCCAGTGTTATTTTATAAACATTTATCTTTAAGGTTTGAATTAGAAATTTTGAAAAGGAAAAGAGTAGGGAAGTAAATAATTAGGAACAAATCTCTTTAGAAGGGTCTTAATATGTATGGATTAATAACACTATATATTATATTAAAATATTTTCTATTTGTCAAATCTTTAATGATGGTTGATTGCATTGTAGGCTCCATCATTATCTTGTAAGTATTCAGTATTGAAGCAGACTAATGTTTGGTGCAGATTAAAAGAACATGTATGCATAACCCATAGACACAGACAACAGTGTGGTGATGACCTGAGGAAAGGGTGGAAGAGGGCTGGGTGGAGGTGGGCAAAGGGGGGGGAGATGGGGACACCTGTAATAATGGAAACAATAAAATTAAAGTTTAAAAAAGGAATAGTTGAAATATCCAGACAGAGAGTTTGTTTGGTCTATTTGTTTATGATTTTGAAATGACACTGGCTTTGATTATTAGAATATTGACAATGTATATGATGAATTCATAACGTATCAGTAGAAAACCAAGAAATATCAATGCATGAATAAATGTCTTCTGGAAACCTTATTATAAATCAATAGTTCTTTCCCTTTTAAAATAACATCTTTTCTTAGAAATAATAAACATGCCTAGAACTTTATACTCATTTATCAAAAATAGATGCCATTTTGTTGTTAAGCCATTTGTCTTCTTTACTTCTCTTCCTTTAACATCTTTATCTTCTCTTTTCAATATTCTGAGCTGTGCTAACTGTTAACCCATTTGGACAGATTTTTTAGTGTTTTATAAGTAGGTTTTGTGCCACAGGGGGAAATCTTTCATAAGCCATGAAGTAAAATGCAGACAAAGAAGTTGAAAGAAAAACACATGATGACATTAAGAACAGACAAAAAAAGCAGAGCCATATAAGATATAAATAATTTATCTGTTGTCTCAATGTGAGCTTATGGGTTTTAAAATTTGAAATGATATTTACCTGAAAATGTACTCTTTTTAATCATCAAAAAGTATTCAGTGATCACTTAAACACCTGATTAGCAGGAAACACCTTGAAAAATTGAATGGCAAAATCCAAGCTTTAACTGACAGAACTTTACATTCTAAAGGAAAACAAAACCAAAAAAACCCAAATATATATGTGTGTTTGTGTCTGTGCATGTGTGTGTGTATACATATGAATATATATGAATGTATTCACCGTTTTATATATTTTGAGTGAACTAATAAGGCTGAAGCTTGCAAACAGTCAAAAATTATTTAAACATTGAGATTATATTTATATATTTTTATGGGTCACAGCAATTCAAACTTCTAGTTCATCCCTTAATTAATTGTAGCCATGGAAGTAACATCTAGATAATATCCTCTTTTCTTTTTTTCTTTTTAGAATGATTGAATTGTTTTTCTTTAATCACCAGGTTGGCATCCAGTCTTAATATTTATATGCCATGTTAATTTTTTAAAGGACACCATTTGTACCAAAATTATTCAGTGATTATCTTTTATGCCAGTACTATAAACAGTTTTAGTTATTCAAAATTTTCACTTAGCCATTCCTTGAGTTATTGAGTCATGCATATTCCTTAACAAATCGTTCATAAAGTATAACTGTAATGCTCAGAAATTAAAGATGCAATCTGAGTCCCTTATTGCTTCTGTTAAATCATCATAGTTACTCTAATTCTATTAATTATTGAGCAATGCCATTTTTAAAAAATGCCATTGATTATGAGATGGATTAAACAACACATCCATTCATCTGCATTTCATTGGGCATCAGGAAGTAAGATTCCCACCCTGTCCTCGTCCTGAAGAAATGAGACCCCTGAAGGAGAATTTCAAAGAGAAATGGAGAAAAGAAGTAAGGTTAGAACATAGAGTTTGCTATATATGTTCTGATTCCAGTCCTGAAAATTATTTTGACATCCAGGGATATCATGGGGGGAAAAGGCATAAGGAAGAAGTTGTGAGGAATCTGAAATAAACTTCCCTATTCTCAGTATTAAGATATATGCATATGACATTTTGTTGTGGTATAGAATGACGAGTAATTGAACAATCTCATTTAAATTTTATTTTTATACAATATGAGCTATTTTTATATCACAAAATGATTTTTGAAGCATTTTAATTTTGCTATTTTATTGTTTTCTATAAAGATTACTTCGATGAGCGATACAAAAATCTATGCATTTCAAAATGTTTTATTCTTTGACATTTTAAATTATTGGTATTTGAGGAAAGGAATGCACCACTTTAATTTAATCGGTTCTTGTTATTCACCAAGTAATAGATTTTTGATAAATCCATTTGTTGATGAAGTTGATTCCACTGTTAATCATTCTGCTTAATCTTAAAAATTAGACTTATGCATTTTTTTATAAAACTATGAAAAAACTCAACATATAATGTTTAGTATTAGGAGAATCAACAACTATTTTTTTCTAAATTGCTAAAACAGATGTTTTGTATTAATAGGCTAAGGCCCTAGAGTTGTTCTGAATATGTTTATTCTGGAACTAAAAGTAAAACAACAGTTGTCAAATTCATTTTTGTTATTTTTCTTGCAGTAGAAATGTGACTTGGCCCACTTTCTTTTTAATTTGAGAGACTGTAAAATCTTTAGGAAGGTAAGAGATGACATTTGACTTGCATTCATGTCACATGCACAGTTTCCTATTCTTATGATCAGAAGCCATTAACAGACACAAGGTAAAGTTCCAGAGTAGATTAAAGTACCTGTTGAGGAACCAGGTGTATTTTCTTAAATGGACATTGAAACTGTACCCAGATGGACAAAACAGAGAAAGGGAAGTAGAACACTCCAGAGCATCCAGCCCAATATACTGGAAAGAAGCACTAATTGCAGGACCTGTTTGGCAGACAGAAGGAAAACAATTTTGTAAATATGTATTATAATTATTTTCATGGTTCAGTCAGTGAAAGTGTCCTATAGATATGATAATGGTCTGTACTGCACAAATGTATTAAAAATATTACTTCTCATAGTCAGGTTCCATCTGTTTTACAAATATAAATACTTCTCGCTAATAGTTATATAATTAATAACGAAGTCCACACTGAACAATTTTGATTCTCATGACTGATTTTTTAGAAATGTTTAAAGCAAACTATTTGTTATATAATTCTCTGTTGGTTCTTAAAAATGAAAATAAAGAGTAAAAACTTAACAATATAAAAAGAATAGGAGAAAATTTTAACCAACATCAAAAGACATAGATGAACCTTACTTTCCACAGACATGTAACTGTCACTGCAGCAATATTTTTTCAGAGACTTTAAATAGTAATGAAGATTCTGCATTTCCAGTTTATATGATTTAGCTAATTAAATACTGCATATTATATTTGAAAAAGTATGAATTGAGAACACTGAAAAAACTAATGATGTGACATGTCCTCTTCATTAGCAATTTCTTATCACCACAATATTCAGGAATTACATTGCTGATTAAATGCCTCAGCTTTTTTTTTTAACCATTCAAAATTGAAATGTAAAAATACATATTAATTGAAGCTCTTAGAGTGGCTCTTAAAGTGATTAAAAAAACTGAATTCAGGTTTATTTTCTTTGGTATTCTTATAATGTACTTAAGGATATATAAAATGAAAATCAAATAATAATAAAAAATAACAAAAGAAACCAAACACTAACATAATCATCAAAACACCATAGACTGGAAGACCTTAAGGGTAGTGCACAAGTGACATAGGTAAATAGAGAGAGTTTTTTTTTAATTTAACTGTGGTTAGTCAGAGATAATTGTACAAAATAATCTCCCATTGAGATTTTCTGATAATTTATTTTTTCAATATTATACTTTTTATTAAATATTACAAAATTTTACATATGCTAATCTTTTTGAAAGTTTATTTTGCCTCGTAAAAATGTAAAGTAGTTTAGAAAGCAATTCTTTTTTTCCAGTTTTATTGAGGTATAATTGACATACAACATTGTGTAAGTTTAAGGTGCATAATGTGTTGATTTGATAAACTTACATATGGCAAAGTGATTACCATCATTGCAGTTAGCTAACACCTCCATTCCTTCACATAATTTCCATTTCTTTTTTTGTGGTGAGAGCATTTAAGATATATTTTCTTAACGATAACGCAAGTATATAATACAGTATTATTAGCTATAGTCACCCAGCTATATATTAGATCCACAGGACTTTTTTTTTTTATTGTTGTTTAGGTCCAGTTGTCTTCATTTTCCTGCCACCATTTTCCCCTGCCCCACCCACCTCTACCTTCTGCCCTCAGTCATACCCCTCTTTGGCTTTGAGATTTTTTTGATAATTTCATATGAAACATCTACCTCTTGAGGGGAAAAAGGAGCTAAATTCTACCTCTTGGGAGGACTAGCCAGTGCCAAATAATGAAAAAGGGAAGACTGTTTAATAACTGAAGATACTGAAAAATTATTTGCTAATAAAAAAGGAAATTTTCATATTCATGAACAAAGTAATGTATAATATACTAAGTGCTAGAATAGTGAAATTTATAATAAAAGCTACATTTGTGCTTTTAGAAATTCACCCAAAATTTTGTACCTAAGACTTTAGAGAATTTTTAGATGATCTAATAGGATCTTTTATTTTAAACTTGTAATATGAAGTCTGGGCATCCTCACAGGTTATTTTGCAATATTAAATAATTTTGTGCAATGAATATCTGTTTGTATGTCTATATTTATCGATCTGTTTATCTGGAAATTTATGTGTATGCATTACTTGCTGAAAAAATTAACATTTACAGGATTTCAATACAGATTTTAAAAAAATCAAAAAATTAAAAAACTTTATAATTTAATATACTTTGTAATTTAATTGTTTTGATATGACGGGAGAAACTCCCAGACACTCGGTTCTTCTTACCAATGCAGTAAAGAGTTACAGGGCAGCAACAAGCCTAATAGTGTACAAGCAAAGTTTTTTAATGCTGAGCTCTAATGGGAGAGCAAAAGCAAGGGTGGGTAGAGTGAGGAGAGCCAAAGCAAGTGCGGCCAGAGGCTGGGTGGCCAGGGGCCCCCATGTGGCAAAAGGACCAAGAGAAGAGAGTGAGTCCTTTGTTCTGAGGACTCATGTAGTTGGTGGGGTGGGGACAAAGAGGTTACATTTTGATTGACGAGTAAAAGTGGTGCTGGGGAGATGTGACTACCAAAACGCTGGTATGTGGTGGGTCGGTTAGTCCAAATCCTTATTTTGCTCCAAACTACATTTCTACATTTGTTCATTTTGTATACATGACAGGAGGCAAGCAGTTAACCAGAGTTGTCTTAGGGGCTTTTCTTTAGGCACTGTACTCATTCCCACCCCCCTTTTCCCTTCCATGACTTGGGGTGAATACACAGTCCCAAGGTTTTCTTTTTCCCAGCTAGTGGAGGTGATACACGCAGACTTTGAAGCACCACCCCGCCACCGCCGCACCTTCTGCACTGTAATAGTTTCACTTGTTCAGAATGCCTGACAACCTCTTTGGATCAGGCTCTGGGTTCCTGGATCAACAGGTGAACTTTTGCTTTTAGCCTCCTGTACTAAGTTCTTTGTTACCTTGCAACGGTGAGGACCTTGCCTTTATTTCTCCGCTGGCTACTCATTCCACAGTAACGTTGAGATCAATTTTCCACTAAAATTCATGTTCACATATCTCCTTACTTATTACCATAGTTGTTTAATGGCACAACATCATTTTATGTGATATTTGAGTATTAGAAGACAAGAGACTGTAGCTTTGCTCCTGCCTGGCGTAACTTAGAATTTACAGTTAGCCATGGCTTATCAAGTAAATAAATGAATATATGTATACATAACTGTTTATAGTTCACCTCTTTAGGAGACTCTTATCTGATATATGCCTTGTTTAGATGATTGAACCTGAATCTACCTGTGCATAGTGGTAGAGTGGGGTCTCAGAATGTTCTGGCTTTTCTCTGACTATATGGTACTGAGAATACTAAAGAGAGGGGGAGTGAACCTAAGCAGAATGCTTTTTATCTTTTATCTTTCACTTCAATTTGTAAATAAACACTTCAGTGAAAACTAGATGATTTGTCTAATACCCAAGGGCTATCAACAGTTTATAGCAAATGACATTTTTCATTACACTTTCTTTCCCTGAATGTATTATTTCACTCTTTATGCACCTGTGCCACAAGATTGTTGTTAAAGTGACTGAAGTGAT